>JACXGK010002640.1:0-18497 GCA_016801125.1 Novumbra hubbsi | reverse complement strand
ATTTCCACCACAGCCAGTATATCTTTCTGTTCGTATAACTATTGTGTGCCCCAATAAACGGCACCGTTGAAGGTTTCCCTGCGCCTTGGTCTCTTCCTTCACACCACCAACACAGTATTTGTGAAATGTGAATGAATTCTCTTTCCTCATTTGCCTAGCATATTCCTAGAGGAATTGATGATGGCCTCTCATCCTATATTCAACAACTTGCAAAATGTTTTAAGGAATGATTCTTGGTTTTCTTTTGAAGCCAAAATGAGACTTGTAGCAGCTACTTATATGTCTAAAATGGACTATGGCGATATTTTATAAATGCTTCCACTCAGTGTTTGAGATCAACTGACAACCTTTACCATGAGGCATTAAGATTTATTTTAAACTGCAAAGCCCTTAAGCACCATTGCACTTGATATGCTGGGGTTGTCTGGTCTTCTTTACCCAGCCACTATACTTTTATTTGCAAAGCCATTCCGGGTTTGCTACCATCTTATTTGTGCATTCTTATACTTTAAAAAAGTGGTGGGTACACTTTCTGTTGGCAGGACTACATTCTGCTAACTGTTCCAAATGCCCAAACTGAATTTGGAAAAAGGGATTTTATGTACTCTGCTCCATTGGCTTGGAACAGCTTACAAAATGGTTTTAAAGAAGAAGAACTTCTCCCCCTTGGTGTTTTTAAATCATTGATAAAGGACTTTGACTCAATGTTTTCATTTTATTTTGATATATGAATTTCATATATTTTTTTTTTATAAATACACTGCTCCAAAAAATTAAGGGAGCACTTAAATCACCCCGGGACTCGATAAGGAAATGTATAAAAGATCAACATCTTTACTGAACATTGTGTAATAAGTTAAATACAAACTGACGTACTATAACAACTGTCAATGCAAACCATAAACCCCAACCGATTGACGTCTGGAAACTCACACTGAAAATAAAAGTAAACAACTGAAATCACAGGTTGTTCCAACTTCACCAAGTACACCCCTTCATGGCAATGGCATTCCCTGATGGCAGTGGCCTTATTAAGCAGAGTAATTTGCCCTGTCACACCGCACACATTGTCCCGGAATAGTTTGAGTAACATGACCAGTTCAAGGTCTTGCACTGGCCTCCAAATGATTCAGTTCTCAAATCGATGGAGCATCTGTGGGATGTGCAGCACCAACAAATCCAATCCGTGGTGTCTCCACCTCAGAACTTACTAGACTGGAAGGATACTAATGTCTCTGTGCCAAATACCAGAGGACACCAACAGCATATTAGCTAGGTGGCCATAATGTTTAGGCCCCTCATTGTACTTGCACCATGTTTGTTTTGACCAAGAATTGATACCAATCACTTCTTCTATCCTTAAGTTTACCAGACACACAACAGTGCCGCAAATATTATTTTTACTCAGGGTTCGAAAGTAATTCTTAGGAGACATTGCAAGAAGCAGACATCTTATTTCACATTCGGAATGGCCTTAAAAATCCACCAGGTTCATAATACAATCCAGTGATTCAAGCATTCTTATGACTGTCAGGAAATACATAATGTAGCGTATAACAATCTTAGGTGTTCAAGATCCAGCCCTCTCATTGCCTTTATTGGGGCCTGGCAGGCAAAGCTGGGTCAGTGGAAGATGAGGTCAACACACATTTAGATCACTGGCCTGTTTATTATCTCCTTCTGCTTGGTGGAAGTGTTCTAATCTCACACTGATGGGTTGTTAGAAACACTAAACACACATGTTGCTAATTCAGATACTGTGCGTTCCGCTCTACCTCATGTTTGAGGGTCACTGCTCGAGTTAATAGTGCTGTGGAAGGATTTGTTGGGAGGCAACCCCACTATTCTAGCCAAACCTGGCTTTAGACCCGTAGTATGCAGTACTGCAGTGTCCTTTTTTTTGCATATTCAAAGAGAACAATGTATCCATATGAGACATTGTTTATCCAGGTTGGGTGACAATGCTGCTCGTTTCTCACACATGGTTCCTCATCTACCTATAACCTTTTCTACATTACTTTCACAGATTTCTGCAACGTCCCTTTGCTCTCCATGCTGCCTCAGGCCTTGTTTGAGTGCTCCTCACATTCTTCTGCCAGTGATGTGTCACACTCCTACAAGATCAATGAAAGAGACGGTAAGTTAGAATGGAGAGTTACTTCACGTTTACAAATCCTGGAAAGAATTAACAGCGCTTATGAATGGCAACTGTTGTCGGTTGCTAAACTGCTTTTGCGGAGCATATTATCGGGAGATTAAGAGATCCTTCAAGTGCCAAATATGTCTCTTGCTGTGAGACAATGTCAATATTATTGTCAGCCTACACTCTGTTTTAAGTGCTGGATTTATTTAAATGTTGCCACCCACTAGCAAGGCAAACGCACCTGCTTCCTCCTTGTGAATCACACCTGACAGCCAAACAGCTTTTTCTGCTGTAGTTTATGTGCCAACTATGTCGTGGAGTAAATGCATACATGGGATGAAAACATAAACTTTGGCACCACCATTTATTTACAGCAAATATAATATGATGTAATAGGTCATTTACAAAAGGTTCCCTTTTTCTCAATTCTTCATAAAGAAAATAATTGTTTATGAGGGAAAAGCATCCTGCAGACCCTAGGACCCTAGGGGGAACCCGGTGATTATTTGATTCACCTCTATTCATTACCAACTGTTTTGTCCCTAACCTACTGATACAGCCTCAGGCTGGAAAGCATGGTCTTTGTATCTGACCCTCTTTTTTACCCGGTCTCTGTATAACAACTCCATCAATACATGATTTCTACTTCATTTACATCTCTCGTCTGGCATTTTCATTTGGTCACAGTTACTCCAACCCATTACACCTGGTGGACGATGTGCGCGCCGTACACAGACAAGTCCAGACGTATCCCCTGGACGTTTTGAGCATGTGATTTATTTCCTGCGTAGTGCCGAAACGACACAGACTGATGCAGAGCCAAGTACGCCACCTGGCAGCCTGCGATGAAGCTCATAGAGGTCCGGGACTGACTTCCAGAAGAGCTTGGCCTGTGGCCCGGGGGCCCCATGAAGGGGCCAGAAGCCTCATCTAGGTTTTCCGTAGAGAACGACAAGAAGCATGCATACGGTGAACGGACAGCAGCCCGGGAGCGGGTGCCGAAGGAACTACTAGCACCGTATACTATGACCTAGCATACAATCCCTGCCTAAAAACGGAGATCATGACTAATGAATGGACATACATGGGAAGAAGAATCTCGAAGGGGCCAAGCCTAGAAGGGGCTTCTAGGTTTTGGCCCATTGCCACTGGGGGAAGAGTGGACTTAACGCCAGGGGGGACAGAACGGCTGCCGTCAACGCTCTTGCTCTGTACAACTGACAGGATGTTCGGCCGCCTTGGAGATTTCAGCTGACACTCTGGACATGCACTTTGTCTTCATTAATATGTATAACACTTCGAGGTCGCGCAAACAATCGCACATGGCAATGGTCCAGAAACAGCAACAGCAGCAAATCTATGTGCAGTGGGACAACATTAAGTAGAAGTACTCCAGTCAGAGCTGTACTAGTGAACACTGCGTGATGCTAGTCAGCTGTGCCAAATGACAAAGAGACATACAGATCGCTAGTTTGGGCCAATATGGCTCCTGGTCCTGTTGTTTTGATTGTCTAAAAACTTGTGTCAATCTGGTGAATAATGGGAATACCTTGTAGACATTTAGAGAAAGAACTGTCACAAAAGAAAAGGTCGCTGCACACCGAACTTGCATGTCACTGTGACATGTTTTGTATGCTTGCCATGGCTCTTTACGAATATAATTAATCTCAGCCTGACTCCTGGATTCTTTGAGAAACCCAAAAAAAATAATTTGAGGCATGATGTACAATATAGTTTGCTTTGGGAGGACCATTCATTGAGACAAATGTATAAGCAAAACCATTCTATTTTAAGGTAGACGTTTTGATCCCATTGAATCCCAGAAAGTGAGTGGAAGGTTTACTGGACCGATAAATAACACTTAAGGCATTGTATGGGATTAGTCAGAGCAATATATGTTTCATTTTCTTGTTCTGAATCCTTTTTTGCTTTTACACAGTCCAGGAATGGATGATCCTGTAATGATTTTTTGTTTCCTGTTTTTTTAAGAGTTACTTTTTTTGTTGAGAAGAAAAACTGTCCGTTCAATACATGACTGAACTTCATGTACATCTCAGATATACATTATTTTTATCCTTTCTGCTGTTATTTTTTTCGTACAACTTTTCAAATGTTTACAAATGAACAACTGTGTTATGACTGCATGTAGAACTTACCTTCACCATTCCCCAAGATAAATGTTGTTAACCACTTACATACAGTTACAGGCACGTATTGTATTGCTTTGAGCAAGTGGTGTCTCCTTATATTTGTCCCAAACACATTAATTGGCTGTATTTTATTTGGAGTCCCAATGTCCATCATTCTGTTTTACCTAAGAGCTACAAAAGAACCATCGCGCATCCGGCATTGCCATCAGCCGAATGCCTCCTTTGAAATAAATGACAGTTACTATACTACTCAAGTTGTGTCATGTCCTATGGCTTACACATGGTTACATATGCTTACATATGGCTTACTGAGGTTCAATTGTCAATGGCTGATGTGCACATCCATTCTGTGCAGGTAATGGAATTTTTTTTGGTGAGTTTCTGCTGTTACAATGCTGATGGCAAGGCAATGCAATGCTTGTTTTTGGTTGTTGCCTGGGTGACTTTTGGGTTAGGAAGGCTGGGGTTAAAATGTTACTGATATAGTGTGCATGTAGTCTGATGTGCGTCTACATGTGGACTCCAAGAATAGCGTTAAACATTGCTCAATCACTGAGTCCATACTTATGATCTAGAGATGCTGAAGTTAAACATCAACCTTAGGCTGACTTACCCTGTTTTTTTTCGTCTTTTTTTTTACCCCGGCTATAGCACTTGTTTCAGTAACAACCAGAATGATCCTGTTCCCTGCGGGTGGGTGGGGGGGTAGAGGGTTGGGGCGTCTCCGTAACCAATACTTTCTCTGTGGCCAAGACACTGCTTTGATATTCTACACTTATCTGCTCCCATGGCGTTGTGTCCCAGCCCACAGCAGCTGAGTAATGAGCATCTCGGCCAGACCTGACCCATTTCCTCAACGTGATAGCTGGGCAGCTTGTTGGGTCTGAATCTCCTAATAGTACATAGAACCACCAGTGCACACATGCACATTTGTGTTCGGATTTGGATGCTGAGGTCATTATTCACCGGTGTATTTCATATGAGGGGCTCCCATGCATCAGAAATGTAAGCCAAACGGTGTCTTCACATATTGTATGGGATGATAGAGGGGGATTAGTTCATATTCCAGCAATCGAAAAACCTCACTCAACTATACAGAGCCAAGCATGTACAGGACACTGCCCACGTAGACAGCAATGCAAGATTCAGCAACAAACTCAGTAGTGTGGCCCACACCAATCTCGCTATCTAGATTAAACACATATCAGAAATTGATCCAAACTATGCATTGGCGGAAAGCTGAAGGCCTATCTTTTCTTAAAGGAGCAGGAGGCTGGTCTCCCCAAGTGACAGACAGACAGCCATGGATGCAGCTGGACCTCAAGGACAGGATGGCGGTGACGGCCGTTGCCACACAGGGGCGTTACGGCAGCTCTGACTGGGTCAGCGGCTACCTGCTGCTCTTCAGTGACACGGGACGAGCCTGGAAGCAGTACCGGCAGGAGGACGGGGTGGGGGTGAGTTGCATCATACTTAGTGTTGTGCATGTGTTTGTTGACGTGCTGTTGTCATGAGATAATGCCCTGTCTTTAGCTCAATGGGCTAGTACAGGCATGCAAACAACCTGGGTTTAAATTAGTAACATTTTTTGGGCTGGTAAAATATGACAAATTAGGATTATAATTTGAGTGTTGTGCCTAGATTGGAGCTGTAAAAAAAACATGTTGTCCTGCTCTGCTAAAATATGTGCATAACAAAGTTAACATAGTAAAAATAAGGTTTCAACTTCATAATATCGGGGTGCAAATTAATTCTTTATAAACCATGATGTTTGCTCCAGTTATGTCAAATACCACAATGTAAATCTTAATGACAAATTTGTCTCATGACAAATGTTTTGACCAATCAGTGATAATACTGTAGCATTTAATAAATTATATAAAAAATCATGATTTACAATCGTCAATGGGAATAGAATATTACCAAGAAACACTGATGTAGAGTATGAAACATGAGACTTGTTTTACATTGTTGATAATTATTTTTGGTGAACAGTCAATGGGAGATTTACATATGACATTTAGCAAACGCTCATATTCAGATGGAATTACAGTAGCACCTTCCTCAGGAGAGCATCAGCTGATTTTCCATCTTGTCATTTCAGCTACTTGAATCATCAACCTTACAGTTACTGTAGAAACTCTTATGAACCATATCTGATGGAATCCAAAAGGTTTGCATGTAAAAAGTAATAACTGAAATCTCCCACTTTGGACTAAAAGTGTAAGACCTTTTTAGAGGCATGTGCTGAAACTGAATGCATCTCTAAGGGTCATTCAAAAGTTCACTTAGTATTCTTTATTATCATATATATTTTTTGTATATGTTTTGCCATGGTAATACATAGCACATCTGTGAAAGAGTTGTGGGTCTCTGTTGATTACTCTGTATAATAATAATAATAAACAAAATATACAAAACTGAACTTGTGTTTTGCAGGAAAATATCTGCTATGTTTTAAAATATACATTTTGAATATGATGTCAGCAACACATTTCAAAGTAGTTGGGACAAGGGCATGTTTATTACTGATTGCCATATCCTATTCTTTTAACAACACTCTGTAAGCATTTGGGAGCTAAGGAGACCAATTGTGCTAGTTTAACATGTGAAATGTTCCCATTCTTGCTTTATATTCGATTTCAGCTGCTCAACAGATCAGGTTCTTCTTTGTCTTATTTTGTTTTTAATAATGTGCCAAATGTTTTCAACGGGTGACAGGACTAGACTGCAAGAAGGCCAGTTTAGCACTGTGACTTTTTTACTATAGAGCCATGCTGTTGTAATATGTGCAGAATGTGGTTTGGCATTATCTTGCTGAAATAAGCAAGGCCTTCCCTGAAAAAGATGTCTGGATGGCAGCATTCTGTGGTTGTTATGTCGTTACAAAACTGACATACAGCATTCATGGTGCCTTCACAGATTTGCAAGTCACCCATGCCTTGTGCAATTAGGCAATGTAGGCTTTCTAACAGTGCTCTAATAACAAGCCGGATGTTCTCTTTCCTTCAAAGTCCAAAGGATGTGGTGTCCGCCATTCCCCAAAAATGTTTCAAATATGTATTTGTCAGACCACAGGTCACTTTTTCACCTTGCCTCAATCCATCTTAAATGAGCTTGGGCCCAGATAATGCAGCAGTGTTTCTGGATCTTGTTTATATCTGGTTTATTATTTGTGTGGTTTTAACAGTTTTTTGATGCAGCAACGAACTATGTTCACAGACAATAGTTGTCTGAAGTGTTGCTGAGCCCATGCAGTGATTTCCACTATGAAATCGTGTCTCTTTCTAATGGCTCCTGAGGGCCCGAATATCACGGCCATGTTGTTGTTGGCCTTGTCCCTTGAATGCCGAGTTTTCTCTGGATTCTCTGCATCTCTTAATGATTGTATGTACCATTAATGATGAGATTCCTTAAAACGTTATTCATAAATGGATGTACCTTTTGCCCATGCAGTCTTTGACAGAGACAGAGTGCTGCACCCCTCCCCATTTTTGCTTATGAAAGCCTTGTCCTTTCTAGGATGGTCTTTTTATACTCGATCATGTTACTGACCGGTTGCCAATTAATATAATTTATTGAGAGATTTCCCACCAGATTCTTTTTTTGTATGACACAACTTTTCCAGTCTTTTTTGATCCTCTCCCAACTCTTTTTGAAACACGTTGCTGCCATCAAATTCAATGTGTGCCTACATTTTTCAAGTTTCAACATTTGATATGTTGCTGTGGTCTATTTTCTGGTAAATATAGGGTTTAAATGATTCACACGACTTTGCACCTGTTTTTATTGACAACTTTTTGGGAAACAAGGTTACATCGGTAGTACATCGCTCAGCCTCAAAACTGTCATAATCTTGCATTGACCATAGGCCTGTAATGGAAATGCACATGGTTTTCTCAGCAGTTTGTTCTGCAGTCTCTTATTACCCCTGCCCATTATGGCAGTGCATAGTGTAGCACACTCTATGTAATTGATATGAATGCAAACAATGAAGGTGCCTGTGGCATTCATTTGATGAATTCAGTAAGTTACATAAATCTAATCTCTTATCCTGGTTGCAGCATAACAACTGTGCCTAGAAGTGTCTCAAATTGGGTGACAAGCTGGCTCAGCACCGTTCAAGCTGAACGGAAGGATGGTCAAGTGTGTTTGCCTTGCCAGTGATCCCTTGTGGAAAATAAGCTCTCCAACCTCAATGGCAAAACTGCATAAAGATGTTGGATGACTTGTGCTCATTTGCTGTAGTTGCATATTGTACATTTCTTTTTCTTACCTTTTTTGTATCAACACTAGTACAGTCCACATGATGTCATATCAACCCTCAAAATGGACGCCATTTGCTACTTCTTTGATGATGCTGATTTACTGTCATATTGAATTGATTTTGGTGGCGTTGGATGCACTGACACATAACGTTCAAGAAGTTCTCAATTAGATTCAGGCCTGGGAAACGTGAGGGTCAGTCAATTGCATCAATGCCTTCATCATCCTAGAATTGCCAACATACTCTACACGCATAAGGCTGGGCATTGTCCTGAACCAGGAGGAACCTAGGGCCCACGGCACCAGCGTGTATTCTGACGATGGACCTGATGATTTTATCTTGGTACCTAACAGCAGTCAGGGTACCGTTAGCTAGCACGTGAAGGTCGGTGCGACCCTCCAAGTATACGCCTCCCCAGACCATCACTGACCCACCGAAACGAACCAAACGAACCTGTCTGATATATGTTGCAAGCTGCATAACATTTATCACGGCTTCCCCAGACTCACAGCGTATTCCTGCTAATTCTGGTGTTCTCTGGCAAATGCCGGTCAAGCTGCACGGTGCTGGGCTGTGAGCGCAGGTCCCACTAGAGGAGGTCGGACCCTCATGCCACCCTCATGGAGTCTGTTTCTGACCGCTTGGTAGAAACATGCACGCTCTCTTACTCCTGTCACCGCCCCGGACGAGTCTGGTTCTGGTACAGTTTTTCCCCCTATTTACTCCATGTATTCCGGTATTCCGGTCCGCCTTCCCATTCCACCTCCACACTCTTTTCACCTGCTGATCCCTTCATCAGCACCACTGCATTTATACCCGGTCCTCACCGCACCACCTTGCCAGTTCAATGCCCTTTACCAGTCTTGTTTGTGTGCGCCCTGTACTGGCCTTTGCAATTCCAACTGTTTGTATTCTTCCTGTTACTAATCGGTCTCCTCGCCTCAGCCCCAGTCCCTTTTGCCATTCTCTGGTTATTTGGCTCCTCGTGTATATTTTTCTGTTTACTTTTGGCTACTCTCCTCGATTGTGTTTTTTGGCTTCCTTGCCCCATCGTGCATTTGTGTTCGCCATCTCGTCTCCGTCAGCCCGTCCCTGACAACCACTTGCACAAAAGAGCAAATAATGGTCCTGCTGCTGGGTTGATGCCTTTCTTGATGCCCTGTCTTGCTCTCCTTGTGTAACCCGTCTCCTGGTATTTCCTCCTGCTGTTGAGACTGTACTGGGAGTCACAACAAACCTTGCACTTGTACTACCTGTGTAACATGAATGGGTTACCAGTAGAAACAAGGACTCTAGCAAAACTTAAAACTAGAATAAGAATCAAGCAGAAAGGATGAGGAGAGAACAATTATCTGTGGCCACCACCTGCAAAAACATGCTCTTTTTAGTGGTTGCCTTGCTGTTGCTTCTCCATTGCACCTGTTGTCACTCTCATTTGCACCAAAACAGGTGACATTGAATCACAAAAACATATGCTCCCAGACTGGACACATTGCTATCCCTGAAATATAACTTGGTGTAAACTGTCATTGTGTGTTTCATAAAGGTTTTTCAGCTGCGTATATTCAGTTCCATCGTTTACAATATCTATGGCAAGTTTTGGAATTAAATCTTATGAGAATTCTTCCGTTTTTTTGCACCTTCACTGTTATGGTTGTTAGCTGACAGAAAGATTTTCTCCATGCGTGTTGGTTCTGGCCTACTTCTTAGTTGAGTGAGCATTGTGATTAGAACTAAAATGGCATGAAGAATGTATTTTTTTTTTTATTGCCCGCTGGGAGTTGCTAAGAGGAGACAAGGTCATAAGGAGATTGTTGATTGGACCCCACTCTGTTTTGATTTTTATTTATAATAATTGTTGTTATAGTTACTCTAAAATCAGTATGAAATATGGTAATCATATGTATTTCATGCAGCGTATGGCTTTAACAATCAAATTCCCCCCCAAAGGCTTGCAAAGGGCTATTTGCATTCTGATCCTGTTGAGCTCTACCAATAACTATTTTGAACTGAGGACACCTTTTTGGAGACAAATGTGTTTTGTAAGGCAAAGAGTTCTGCTCAAAACCTTGAACACCCAAACCGTTTTCCATAGAAAATATAATTTGAAGATTCTTTGGTAGGTAGTAAGTGTTTCATTTGGGACCATACATATGATTCCCCCTCATAAAACCAATCTTGTTAATCCTGTATTCTAAGTGCTTTCCAAGCCGTGTTATATTGCCTAACACATACACAAACATGTCATCATGTTCTTGTTGCGGTTTAAATCAGACATTCTATTTGGATATACTTCAGGCAACCATGAAGGAATGTGGCATGCCAGACAGCATTTCTCATAAACAATATTATGATTATGGCTATCTGAAGTTAGTTAGCAGGGTCTATGTCAAATAATGTTAAAGAACTGAGTAGTTCCTATTTAATATGTTGACAATGTTTAACCAAAGCAAGAAGGCCCACACGTATGTTCATGATTCAAGGCACACAATTGTGTTCTGGTTTTATGAATATTCAAGAAAATGAACAATGACATTTAAGATTATTTTTTTTCAGTAGATTTTTTTGAATGGACATTGTTTTATTGAGTATTTGTATGCTACACTACAAAATGTCGTTTGATAAAATTTTTTAAACTGTCAAAAAACTGAATCTGTTAATAGGATTTATTGCATCCATTAATAAAAAGGTCTTATCCAGTTAAGTGGATAGAGTTTGTCTAAGTATACAGTCTTTCCTACTCTGGCAAATCTTCTGAATTGCATCTCTGAATTGTCTTAGGTTTTACGTTTAAAGGATGGATTGCTCCTGCTCCCAAAGAGCTGTGACTGTGTAACGAGTTATTCCTACTACAATGATTCAGCGTGACGCCTTCATTTTTAAACCGCACAATTTTGTAATAAATAATGTTATGTAGTGCTTTGAAATCAATCAAGTAGTTGGGGGTAGTCGGGATTTTCTTGCCCAATTTGGGACTCATTAATCCTCATGACAACAAAACAAAAGTCATTGAAGTTGTCTTTTGTCCATCCTCAACACACGGAGACAACATCAAGCCCGTCATAACATTCATGCATCTGTCCATAGTAGAAGAGGGCAGTTGTCATTTGGGATGAACTGGACGAGTGGACGCTAATTAGCGACACTTTCCTAATAGGCACTTGAAAGGTGGGCGACCGGTTCGAATCGGGCACACCACACAGACAGTTGATGTCCGTCTGGCATTTTAACAAGGGAAGTTCAAAGGTAATGGCCTGCAGATGGCGGCTGCAGGCTGAAATTCCTAATGAGAGAACACCAGCTGCCTGGGGCTGTCGGGGCGGCATTACCTCTGCACCCTAAAGGTTAGCCGGTGTTACCTGCCGCATATGAAATAAGCTTTTTAATTTTTGCACTTAAGACACACGAGTGTCACAATCTCAAACACACCTATTGTCCCTCTCTCTCGTTTGGGGTTGCTTCGACACACGCATACAAGTATGCGTGACCTGCACACATACAAGCGCGTGTAGGAGCATACGTTCACTCGCACGTTTGCGGAGATCTGCCGTCCTTTCAATCTCTGCTCTGTGCTAGACCAGGTTACATTGGCGACATGATTATCTATGCTTGCAACTCCTCAGTGTTTGTTAGGAGTCAGATAGCCAGGCGGCAAATGCGCAACGGGGAGTGTAGAGCCTGGTGTTAGAAACAACAGGATGGCACTCATGGACCGGCTGCTAATGATCTAATTTGACAAAGCCAGTGAGAAAAGAAAGCAAAATGACTCATGCCTAAAAAATCTATATTATTTCGTGCAATTTAATATAACGATATGTTGTTCTTTTTTGTTTCTTGCTGAATGTTCTTGCCATTGCTTTGTTAACTTCAGTCGCCTTTAGTTTTTCTTTCCGTCAGCGGAACCACGCACATCCTTCAGATAATATTGATGCTGTCTGCTCTAAATATGCACATCCTCATACACATATGTACAGTATATATCTTTTTTTCTTCAAATTGTAGTTCTAATGCTTAGTTTGTATTTATTTATAAATTCCTCTGAGATTGTAACCAATGTTATGTTCTCCATCAATATGCCTTTTGTTCTACCCCTGGAGTGAAACTATGTGCTAAATCCAAGATAACAAGGTTGGATAGTTTGGTTGTTGAAAAAAGTTCTTACAATTTGGTTCACACAGTACAATAATGAGGGGATATAAACATAGCCTGATAGCACCTTTACAATCTTTCAGAAAAAGGTCATTAAGGTGCCATTTATTACTTCTCCATGGTTGACTTTTTCTAGCCTTTAAACTTTCTGCTGCATGTGATTAATCCTGGATTTAAATATCTGTTAGCCTAATAGGTGGGTGTGTCTTGGGGTTATTAGGTATATGTCAATGAAGTTAAGTTAACAAATATTATACCTTTGGTATAGATTAAATTGTGCCTGTGCTATTTCACCTTTGCTCTTTACTCTGTGATACACTTCATTATTACACAATAATTGATCAAATTAACAGGATTCATATTTATATTTTCAGTTGTATCTACAACAGCGTCTCATCACACCTTCCAAAAGATTTGAAAGAGTTAATGACCGTGGCAGATCTTTGCCAAATCACTCAGCTTTTTGTATGTAGTTTTTCCGACCAGGAAGTCTTGTCGGTCACTACTTGCCTGATTACATTGGTTAGCTAAGAGCACGTTGTCTGCTAGACCAACTGACAGGGCCCCTAAATACTGTTCTGGATAGTGTAGATAATGTACGTTTACTGAATGTTGATACAATTACAAGATGCTTGTTCACCTACTAGCTAGCTGCCATTCATGTGTGAGTACATTTTAAAGCCTTTTAAAGAAGATATCTACTGTACATGTTTCTTTGATCACCGGTGTGTTTAGATTACATACCATTCAAGGCAATTGGATGTTTCACTTTGGGATAGAAAGGAGTTGGTTCTAGGAAAAAATAAAAATATATAGAGGAATGAAAATAATGAAGTCACTGTGGGTTTGGAGCTGCTTACATGTGCAGTGTCTAACTTAATGCCCTGTGGTCCATTTGGAGGTGTTTTGCACTCTTATTGTTTGAAGTCTACTCGGATACTGGGCCGATGTATTGTAAAAAATAAAAGAAATCAAAATAAATATGTGCTTGAAAATACTCTTTGGCGTGCTGTGTCCATTTACCTGTTTACAAACAGAGCAGTTCTCAGGGATGTATCGCTATCTCATAGTGTATTCTTCATCAAGCAAAGCTATTTGATACAAAGCCTAAATTTTGCTTTTTTTGACAGCATTTCTCATGAATAAGAAATGTATCAAACTACCTTTGGGAAAAAAAGAGACAGCATTTTTTCTTTTCACTTGAATCAATTGTTTCAAGCTCCAGTATTCGTTGCTTCTCTGAATATTATATTACTGGGAACTAACAGAATATTCAAACATTACCTCTTAGTAAAGCCATTATCAAAAATTGCAATAAAAGCTCCGACCAAATGAAGCCACTCATCTCAGTATCATTTCACAAAATACGTATTTTCAACTCTGGTTTCATCCTGATTCATAATATGTGCAGAACACATCCTGTAGTTTGCCTGGATGCCTGTTATCAGAATGTACATTTCAAATGAAATAATTTCCCCCATATATTTGTGGGTAATATTGCTGTGAATCTCATTGATATTGAGAAATGTATGTAATGCATTAATATGTATCCTACAGTTTTGAAAGGCAAAAGTATTTCTAATTGTATTTGCTAAATAAGTTATGGCACACATCGCGGAGGATAAGCATTGCAATACATTGCAAGGTCTGAGCCGATGTGTAAACCGTAGGGAGTTTGCAAATGCTTATCTTGCACAGACACAAGTTACAATGCATTTGTAAGTGCTTAGCTTGCACATCTTCTAGAATACATTCACCAGGCTCCACTTAAATGGACTCACGACCTAAAAGCATATGCATGAATCACAATAACAGCCTAAATTGTTACCTTGTTGGACTGTCTCTTCTTCATTGTCCACCTAGAGACCAATCTCTCTACGTTCGCATCCCTCCGAAAGGAAACATCGTACCTCCATTCCACCTCATGAATTCCAAGTGTTGGTGATTTTGGCCTCTACTATTTCCCTTATGTCGTTGTTTTCCAGCTGCAGGGAGAATCGAATTAATGGCATTAGTTGACACTGTTGGGCTATTCATAAAGCCTAGAGCCCCAGTGTCAACAATCCATCATTCCTTTACTCTGCGATACACTTCATTATCGATTTAGCTCATCACCTGCCTCGAATCCATTATGATGGCCGCTTGTGATCAGTCATCTGAGTTTTGGTTTTTTACCTCTCTGTCTCTCTCTTCATCCCCCGCTGCTGCCTCTAGGGTACACATTGTAGATGAAGTGGAGGATTGAGGGATAGGGGGGTGGAAATAAGGAAGAAGAATGGTATCTCACATGCTCAGAGAGGAGTATTTATTTGTATTTTCCCGGGAGCAGACACTATGTGATACCGATTGTTTTTTTCCCCCAATGGCTCCTGGGCACGATACTGCTTTTCACCCTCTGAGTTCAAAGCTCAAAATGCTCCAACCCACGCAACACATTTTATATTTTTCCATCTGGTAGTAGAGTCAGGTGGAATGATAGACACGGCACAGGTTTGGCTGTGTCGCAGCTTAATCATTCTTCATATCTTTCACAGTTCCTGGAAACTTCCCCTTTGCATGTTATTATGATCCAAAACATTTGTCCTAGTAGACATAAAAACCTTCTCGACGATTTGCTGAAAGTGCATTTCCTTTTACAAGATATAAGCCAGTGCTCCCTTGATAACAGAGCTTTAATTGCTTCCGGTTGTTGTCCGGTTTTGTTTAATGAACACAGTTCCCTCCAGATCCTACCCATGTACGGTCTGTTATATTAACCCTTCCTCTGGCATCTAACTGGTCTTCCTGCTCTCTCTCTCTCTGCTCTGTCTCCAGAGGCTTGTTGGGAATGTGAACTCTAATGATGCTGTCCACCATAAATTGTCCCACTCCATCAGAAGCCGATTCCTACGCTTTGTTCCCCTGGACTGGAACCCCAGTGGCTGGGTGGGACTCAGAGTGGAGGTCTACGGCTGTGCCTACAGTGAGTGACCAGACCACCCATCATTTACAAGCCATGTGCATTAGACTGAGCCTGCAGTAAAGTTTCCACCGCCGTGTATAGACAGACCGCGCCCATTCAGCTAATTCCATAATAGCTGAAAGGAGTGAAGGATGTAGCAGAGTCGTTGCATGCAGATTACCCTTATCTTTATGTATATCCTTAAATAAAAGTAGGATATCTTAGACTGCAGGAGAATGCATTTCTCTTTTTATCACACGTGGTTAAAGAGCAAATGTTTTAACATTTCCCAGAAGGTAGTAGAGGAATAAAGTTGCTGCCTGGCGAGTTTTCAGGTTGAGAGAGTGCAGCCCTGTGTAATAAGTAAATAAAAGGTAGTTCCTTGTACGTCCCCCAAACACATCCTAAAACAGCACTTACTGGATCGGCCTGTGAATTTATGCTCTGTGAAAGACAGTTACAATTATCCCTGAGTGAAGCACTTCCATAATGTTGAACTGTTCCACAGCACGATGCCTCTATTAATGTTGGATGAATGTGGCTCTAGTAATAATTGATACTAGATCTCTAGCACCCAAACGCCGCTCAAAGTTCAAATAATAAAAGCAGCAACACCTCTCAGTTTAAAATGCATTAAATAGGTTGATAACTGTAGGATTTATCAACCTATAAATGTAGTGAAGAGATAGCAGAGAGTGATTGACAGGCACAAATATAGAAACACAGCTAGAAAAAGACAGAGCATCTATATGCTAAATACCGTGTGCACTGATTCATACATCTCCAGTATATTTTACCATTCACTGTTTTAAATTAGTCCCCAATGTTTTTTTTTTTATATATCTGTGCATCAATCTTCTGTACCCAAAATCAATTCAAAAATACATTGTATATCTAGAATCAATTAAAATATCATGATTGTTTAATGATCAGTGTTTATATTCTGAAGCTTTCAAGCATTTTATTTTAATAAAAAGCACATTTTGTTAAAAACACGGTCGTATTTATATGCAGATGTATGTGTTTAGCGCATACACAGTGTCAATTCAAAGTGCTTTACAGTAAGGCTTGAAAAGGCTTGAAAAGCCTAATAACATCAGGCCTATTATATAGACATTTTGCAAAAAAGACAAAGCACAAAAAAATCATTTAAAAAAACACAAAAAAGATACTGTCAACACTAATCACCAATCCATTACAGCGCAGTGCCTTTAGTGTTCATGTGATTATCAAATTGTATGCTAAATCTTAGGCTTTGTTTATTGAATGACAACAAATGTCATTGCTAAGATATTGTTTTGCAATGTGATTACTATGGTAAGATCCAAGTGCAGACTCAGGAAGCAGAGGTCCAACTACCTTAGGTAAGGTTTATTTGTATCCATAGGCAAAGATTGTGGTCAGGCAGGGTTAGTAATAGCAGTGGACAGGCAGGGAATGAGCACAGTTCCGGTCAAGGCAAGCAGTTTTCGTTACATGGGATAGCAACCACACATACACTGATTGGGTCACTAGAAATACAGTCAGACAAATAGTCGAACTGACAACCAGAACAGCCAATGAATACGGGTCATAAAGGCATAAAGGTCATAAATGGGCGAGAAAGGTAATCAGGTTGTGACATCCAGTGCATTGTAAACTATTGTGTTTTACTGGAATAAAAACATCTTAGCTCACAGACACACCTCATCTATTTTTGTCTTCCGATTTTTGGTGCTAATTGTAATTATGACAGAATTTTGTTTGCGGACCATAATGCATACATTGTAGTAGCCAAAGACAAGCTAAATAAAAATGATCAAGTATATGTTTGATCACAAAAGTCCTAGGCATTATCTTTAATTTTGTAAACAAATGGTGACACAAATATTTGTAAAAAAAAAAAATCTCTGTGGCAAAAGATGATAACAGACTAAATAGATTTGGAAAAAACAATAATTAAACCAAACATATTTTTAAAACGTGATGAGAAAAGTTAGTCCACATGAGGTTTTTAGAAAGAGAGATTTTCAGTGCAATCAGCTCCTTTTTTATTTTCTAATTACATAAAGTGCACGCAATTTGTGGCATAGGTGCATGACTTGACTACAGACATGAATTTGAGTGAAGCTGTGCTATTTATCTTCTGTGGCAATTAGAAGCTGCTTAACAGCAAAGCCTACAATGCCGGCCTGTGATCACGGTTCTATCAGATAAATGTAAAATATACATATTCTCATTCAACAAGCGTCTCTCTTCTGTCGAATCGTGTGGGAGCAAACTGAGCTTGATGTGGAGAACACATTGTAGACATGGTGTAACAGACGTTATATTGTTGGTTTATCTGAGTAGGATTGTCAGGGTCATTTTGCAATAAATAAGTACTACTAACAAACATGTTAAGATTGAAAAATGTACCTGTCAAAAGTGAACTTACCCGTGTGTCTGGTATTGATTCTATCCCCTGAGATGATTGATACTGTAAATGTTTACTGTAGGTCAATACACTTACTTGTTTCGACATTTTGACATTAACTGATCAAAATCATTATTCAAATGACATGTGAAATGTGACAATGACCCCAAATAAAGGGTGGCAAATGTACACTGGTCTAACCCACTGCTCAAACATTTCACTACTTGTGATGCCCCCAGAATCAGACGTGACAGACTTTGATGGCAGAAGCTCCTTGCTCTACCGGTTCAACCAGAAGTCCATGAGCACGGTGAAGGATGTGATCTCTCTGCGCTTCAAGAGCCGCCAGGCTGAGGGGGTGCTGCTCCATGGTGAGGGTCAGAGGGGCAACTACATCACCCTGGAGCTGCACCGGGGCAGGCTGGCCCTCTATCTTAACCTGGGTGAGTCAT
>JACXGK010002639.1:0-52331 GCA_016801125.1 Novumbra hubbsi | reverse complement strand
CTTTAGACTGCAGTTAACTCCACAACTCACCACACTGCAGACTGTACTTAACTCCACAATTCACCACACTTTAGACTGCAGTTAACTCCACAACTCACCACACTGCAGACTGTACTTAACTCCACAATTCACCACACTTTAGACTGCAGTTAACTCCACAACTCACCACACTGCAGACTGTACTTAACTCCACAATTCAGCACACTTCAGACTGCAGTTAACTCAAACTCACTGGGCAGATATATTCGCTCAGCTGTGGCTGGTTCTGCTTCTTGATATCCTATAAATGGACGTTGTGCAGCAGAGCTCTACGTCTGTCAGTTAACCCCTATATCTCAGTTGTAATGGGTAAACATTCAAACTTGACAAGGCTGGACTATTGCATTTGGGGCCCTGGGCTACTATCCATGCTTGTCTGAAATCTGTTCCGGACACTAGCTTGTGGCTAGCCCATTTCTAATGAATCATAATGGCCCGTGAAAACCACCAGGTTGACTCATTCACCTTGTTGAGACATCCGTTCTGTCTCACTTCACCCACACACACACACACCTGTGTGACTACCGAATGCCAGACAAGGACACAGCACCCACACCTATGCAACACATAAACACACTGTTGTTACGATACACACACACACGCACGTAATGCAGGACTTCCCGCCAGATGGTCCTCTGCCTACTTTTGCGGAAGGGCTGTAATCAGGGAATACATGATCATGGCATGAGTAGCCCCGCCTGCTGACACGGCTGATAGGGGCTGGCTGGTGTGTCTCTCCACCCTGTGGAGATCTGATTATCTGAACCCCATGGCAGGGCATGTCACAGTGGTCGTCATGGACCTTAATATCCAGCCAAGAGTGCCGAAGGCAGAATCCATTTGTTTAATTTTTTCATTTCTTGTTAAATGACGCACAAACATAAAGTCATAGGGTGAAAATATGATTATTGGCACATGGGGAGAAATCTATCAGATTCATATTTCACATTTGGATAGATAGAATGAAATAAGTAAAAACATGTTGTCAAACTTTTAGGCATTTTCTCAAGAGGGGGAACAACATTTGCAGAGAAATGGGCAGGTAGTGAACGCGTTACTTTTTTCCAAGTTATGTGTACCCAGAGCAGCTCAACTGGAAAGGTCAATCAGTGGGCATAAGCTACAGCACTCCCATATTGATAGGGAAGCACGCACTCTTCTGGAGATTTAGCTTGTAATTCCAAAAGATACCAATGTCCCTCAGAAGAAAAGAGGATGGAAGGTAGGGTGGTTGCAGGGTTACTGACATAGAGTAACAATTCATCATCATATAATGACCTGTGTTCCATCCACTCTCGTCACACACCCTGGAAAAGAGGAAGATGAAATTAAACATTAAAATTAAAAATATTTAAATATAGGAATGGACTCAATAGCTGGGGAAAATAACAAAGGAGAGAGAGGGCAACCCTGCCTGGTCCCACATTCAAGGGCAAAATAATTAGGCAGGTCATTAGTACAGAGCCATGAGCCAAATGTGGTCCGAAATCCTTTGCAGAGAAAACATAAAAGGTGGTAAAAGAAAAGGAAAACACAAAAAGTGTGATACAGCCGACAAACTGGGTGAAAAGTAAAGTCATATTATACCCATGATATAGAACAACAGTCAAAATAGCAAATAGAAGCCCCGCACAATCGCTGTGCGGTCGTACCCTGAACTCAAAAGTAGTGTTTGAAGCACTAGACTCTAGGAGTCAAACTGCAGGCTCTCCCCACCTGGTTCAATACATAGAGAGGCAGAAAGCAGCAGGAGAACTTGTCTTTCTTCTCATATGGTCTGCGTTTCCCGCCAAGGAATGCAGCGCTTCTCCTAGCGACAGCAGACATAAGATCTGGGAAAAAGGATATCTTGCAACCACGGAACTGTACTATGTCTCCGCTCCTTTTCCTGAAATGATGGATCCTAACGACATACACCCTGGGCCTGGTATTGACATCTCCACTCGTTCAGGGAGGGCCAATGTGCCTCGAGAGCAGACCTCGACTGAGCAGCTATGAAGAGCCTTCATTTCCGAAACAAGAGTCGAGCAGAGATACTGGAGGTCTGAGAGAGTAACTGTTTCCCAGCACCATGACAGTCAGAGTCAGCCACCGTGGGCGGAACGCTGGTCGCAGTGCGCTTGTGTCTCAAACTCTTGTTTATGTGGGTTGTCTGTTTACGGCACCATTTGTATACAGCACAGCACAGTCTTCCAGATTCCTTATCAGCCAGTCCGCATGATTGGTGTGTGGAAATGACTGTAATTTCTCCCACCTCTTACATCCTGGTCTTCCCAAAGGGGAGGTCATCCAGAGCCGAACTTTCACCCCTCGTCTCTGTAGTTCAGCAGAAACTCTTTGTGTTATGGGTTTATTAAAATTCCACCGACATTTGACATGAATAACATTTTTAAACAAATACAGTTGAGGCAGAAAGAGAAAGTTGCTTCTCAGAGTTATTTGTACATCTCTGTTAAGGCTGGGTTTATTAAGGGTGACACATGGCACATTATTCTTTTTTGTCTCCAAGTGTGGGAAGTTAGAAGATAATTACAGTGGAGATTAGAGTCTATTTGGGTTGCTCTAAGTGTGTGTATGTGCGTGTGTGTATATTTGTATGTGTTTGTGTGTGTTGGAGCTCCTCTTTCTCTGTCTGGGAGTCTCGGGCTGTAGACAGAAGTAGCAGCTGTTTAGAGTAGCTCTGAAGGTGTCACGTCCCCTCTGGGTTCATGATTCACACCTGAATGTCCAATCGCAGCAGCCCTAACCTGCCATGCTGCCAACAAATGTTGTCATACCACAAGTCTGTCCTGGGTGGCAGGTTCAAAGGTCATCTCCCAACAAAGGGTCAGCGCTGGCTTGTTTCATCATTAGAGGTCAGCGTATCTTGGTCTCAATGGAGAGGAGAAAATTGTCTTTGTGTGTCTGGGTTTCTGTTTATTCCTGTGTTCAAAACTGAGAGACTTCATCCATGTGACATTGTATAATGTATGTATTTATTTCGGTTTCATAATGTAAACTCTCTGTCAGGAGTGGGGATTCTGTTTTTTTCTGGGCCTTAATCTGATGTGAACGTTGCGTTGGTATTTCCTGTTTTCACTGTAGGGAGACACCCTTTGAACTCAACGGACACTCCCCCAGGACAGCTCTACTCTCTCTTCTCAGGGCCGCAGCTCCGTTTTCCCAACTGCCCTCAGAAAATCAACGACCTCACAGATTCACTCTTGGGTGTTTGTTATTAGTCAATATCCCATTCATTAAAATTACTTTTTTAGACTATTGTTACTTGAAGTATTTCAGTCCAAGACCTGTCCACATTGCAGCATTCCAGACGACAACACTTAGCGCCAATGACCCACGAGTCATTGTCCTCTGTCTGTCACCCAACACCACACAACATGGATGTGCCACTACCTACCGACATCAAGGCCTTTGCTGTGTCAGGGTGACCCACATAGAACACAGAGGGACAAGGAGGGGGTTCCAGGGGTGCAAGGTTCCTGATTCCTTTATTATATGTTCTAACCATGTAATCTTGGCACGTTCTGTGCGAGTACTTTTTTGGGGTTCGTTGTTTAGCAGAGTGTTTCTTGCCGCGGCTGCGTATCTGTTTTAGGTGCCAGAGATGTAAACGGGCAAATTATTTTGGCAGTGGGACTTTTAGGAGAAGTAATGTCTCCATCTGATAACACACAGAGTAGACGGAGGCCCGAGGGTGTGGGGGGGAGAGGAAGCCAGGAGGAAGCAGGGATGAAGCAGAGAGAGGGAGGGGAGAGGGAGAACAGGGCTGTTTTGGTTCTGCCGGTATGCATGTTTCAATTGTCCGTGGACTCCAGACACTGTATTTTCTTTGCCAGTTTAGAATGTTGCAGATATTTGGAGCATAAAGGTTAAAGCCACAACAGTTGAAACAGACCGGAACATACAGAGTGAAAGGGAAAGAGAGGTAAGGAATGCAAGAGAATGCAAGAGAGAGTAGGGGATGTGGAACTTAATTGGATTAAAACAATGAAAGGAACGCCTTATAAGCCCCATTACGCTACAGGGTTGTGGTTATGTCAAAGTCCAGCCAATTCTTAAACCAATCTGCTGTATTATAAGGTGAAAGGGGGGAGAACATAGTTTTTAAGTATTTATGAGTTTTTCAGAGGGGAGAAAATATGTTTTAAGGATGTATCTTTAAGAGTGGAGAAATTATGTTTTACGGATGTATGCTTCTTTAAGAGGGGAGAAATTATGTTTTCAGGATGTATGGATCTTTAAGAAGGGAGAGAATATGTTTTAAGGATGTATCTTTAAGAGGGGAGAACATATGTTTTAAGGATGTATGAGTTTTTAAGAGGGGAGAACATATGTTTTAAGGATATATGTATCTTTAAGAAGGGGGAAATTATCTATTAAGGATGTATGTCTCTTTAAGAGGGGAGAAATTATGTTTTAAGGATGTATGTATCTTTAAGAGGGGAGAAAGGATGTTTTAAGGATGTATGTATTGTTAAGAGGGGAGATAGGATGTTTTAAGGAGGCAGGTATCTTTAAGAGGGGAAACAAGATGATTTAAGGATGTTCTTACCTTTTAAGACAGGAATAGTGCCTGGGGAGCGATAGTAGCTTTTCTGTACTAGGCAAATCTTTGTGAGAAAGAGAGATGTGATCTAAAAGATTGCGGAGGGTGTAGACAATTCTGAAGTAGCCAGCGACAGAGAGGTCGTATAGTGGTGGTGAAACAGAGTTGTACTGTCGAAGTGTGACTGGATCACATAGGAAGCTCTGTGTGGCACAGTTGTTTTACATGCTGACAGTATCTGATAGAAGCGGAAGGCACATTCCAGCTACTGTAACACTGCTACAGCACCGGTCCCGCCTTTCTTTCCTCCCTCTCTCTCTCCCTCCTTTTTACACTCCCTCTCAACAACTCCACAATTAAAAGTAGACGCTGGTGGCAGTCTACAATTAGGAGTAGCTGTAAGATCTCTGGAGCCCGTTGACGCTGTCGTGTTTCACTGGAGACCCAGTGGGGCCAGATTGGTTCGGAGACGCCGGCCGAATTAGAAAACCATCCTCCTTCTGGGACTCACTGGCAGAGGTCTGCACTTGTTTGTTTTGGTTCTTGACGAGGAGGGGGCGAAACAGTGTTCTCACGGGTTCTGAGAGGAAGCCCCCCCCTCGTAGATACAGCGTTGTACCATGCCAATGGGACGGGGACTGGTTAGTTCTGGTAAGTTACCTTTTGATCTGTTTGGTGGGACTAAGACGCCCCCCCCGCACCCCACCCCACCCCAAAAGGTGATGCTGAGTCGGAGGAAGGGCTTTCCCTGCTGTGTCAGTCCTCTTTGTGTCCGCCTATGAGGGATGGGTGGGTGGGGTTGTGGAGATGGGGTTCGACTGTATGCTGTTTTTCCATCAGACGTTAGACCGTCGTCTGAGGTTTATGGAAGAAAGAGAGGCTGTTGTGACGAAAGAAAAGTGCAGGAAGGAGTTGAGTGCTGGTTACATTAGCTAGTTGGGACGAACCGAGGGATGATCGGGTTGCTTGTGGTGGGCGCTGTGCTGGGCTGTAAGCAGGATCTGTAGTCGGAACCACTAATGGACGAGAACACCCATGGCAGTGATACAGGATGGGGGACTGAAGTTCTCCTAAGAGAACTGAGAAGCACAGCCATGATTGTGGTGCGGGTGATGTGTGCGTGTGTGTGTGTGTGTGTTCACATGCATGCTGGTGGGAGTGAGTAAATAGGTCTTTACTAGTTTTTACTGCTTGACATGGCGGACTGTAATATACAGTGGCTGGATTCCGGTTTTCCCCAGTGTAGAGACCCTTCCTGTTTCTCCACCAAACAAGGACATGATGTTCTAGAATATTATCATGTGGGTGTGTGGGTATTCCTGTTTGATAAGCTGAGTAGGGGTTTTGTTAAGAAAGGCGTTTCCATTGTTTCATTGTGACACTCTTGAGGAAGATGGATTTAGTTTCCATGCCGATTACAGTATATACTCCCGATATGGTGATGTTGTTGCAAACCAGCAAAGTCTCACTTTGTAAACTGCTTTAGACCAAATCCACTGCAGGTTTCTTCTCCATCTCACAAACACTGTTGGCTCCCAGTTTGTTCACTTGGCTCTCAGTTTGTTAACTTGGCTCTCAGTTTGTCATATTGGCACTCAGTTTGTCTAGTGGGCTCACAGTGTGTCTCTCGCACAGACCATGGTTAGCACTACTGCTAAACCAAGACCACTCTCTGACCTGTTGTAATACATGTTCTTTCTGTGTTGTAGTTTTTATATTCATTGTTTTCTGTTCCAGGGAACCCAGTCAAAGATGGCAGCCTGCTCCAGGGTCGAAGGCAGCCATGTTGGTGAAGGTGAACAGCATTGGCAAGAGCCAGTCTGTGGTGCCCACTAGCACCCTGAACCTCCTGCATCATAACCTCAGCCCTGGTAGCCCTGGTGTATACAAGGTCCAGTCAGACAGACCCAGCACTGCAGGCAAGATGGCTGGTCCTGTGGACCCTAAGCAAGCCCTCCACCTGAAAAAGGGAGACAATGGCAACTTCTGCTTGGTGATGCCGTCCAGTGGTGGCCAGGTCTACCAGACCCCCCGGCCCTCCTCGCCCCAGTACGGTACAACGCCACCCATCTACGATGAACCACCCATGGATCCACCCATCTATGACGAGCCCCCCATGGAGGTAGAGGTGGAGGGGGCCCACCTCCTGAACAGGCCCTTCACCCCAACCACCAGCCTGCAGAGGGTGCGCCAGCCTCAGCAACAGACCCAACAGCCCAAACTTCTACAATACCCAGACTCTCATTTGAGCTCCAAACACAAGCGGAACCTGTCAGCCACAGAGTACAGCCCCGCCGGACGGGAGTGCATCAGACACATGGTCAACGTGGACCCGTCCGCATGCAAGCAGACCCCTTTATCCCTGCCTGTCCAGACAAGCCAAGCCCCCGCCACGGACCCCGACTTGCCTCACTCCCCAGGTGGATCCCAACCCAGGCCCAAGGAGCTGAGCCTAGAGAAGAAGCAGTCTTTGCGTCTTCTGGAGGCCAGCATGAGAAAGAACATGGAGGCCAGACACAGCCGGCAGAACAGCCTGGCCTCCCAGGAGTACCCAGCGCCGGCCGCTGTCACTTACCAGGACTCGGGCTACTCCACGGGGCCCTCGCCCAGCCTGAGGAGGAAGAACCGCAGGAGGGTCCTGGGTGGCGGTGGCGCGGGTGGTACGTGCCAGGGAAGGCCGGGCTCCACGGGCAGCAGTGGTGAGCTCAGCGCCCTGAACGAGAAGCTGATGGCAGAGATGCGGGTGGCGGTGAGTCGCTCCAACACTCTGCGAGGCAGCAAGGCCAGCCTGGACACAGAGATGTCTGAAGGTTCCGCGCCTCGGGCCGGTTCCCCCCTGGACTCCCTCAAGACGTTTCGGGGCCGCAGCGCCTCCGGGGAAGACATTAGTGCCAGTCACCAGTCTCTATACCGGGCTGTTAGCGGGAGTAACCACGGCAACCCGCCCCGCTCGCCCCTGGCAACGGAGGGAATGGTGCGTCAGAAACGGACCTATGAGAAGGTGGACACTTTGGAGAAGAGCATCACCAGCCAGAACAGCCTGTCCTCTCCCGAATCCCCCATAAGTCCCTCACAGGTACAGTACACCCTCCTACCTACACCGTTCAAAGGGCGTTTGTGTAGTACCACAGTCTGTTGGTAGTGTATGTTGACCCATTGGTGAATGTGTCAGTGTTCTTGCGTAAGGCCCACTGTGGGGACATACAATCAGCCAATGTTATCAGTACTCTATGCCTTGTGTTACTGGACAGGAATTGATAAGCCTCGCTAGGTTTGTTAAAGCCTGTCAGGCTGTCTACCTTCAATGCCTTTTCTCTCCCCCATCCTCTGCTATTTTCTTGTTGTTAGCTTTATAGACTCTTCTAGGGAACCCTTGGTATGTTTTCGATGTGTTGGAGATATGGTAGGTTTAGGCAGTGCTACGGTAAGACATCATGGGACATGAGTTGTTTCTCGCCCCTAATTTCTGGGATTCACCTCCCTCGCCCCTTATTTCTGGGATTCACCTCCCTCACCCCTTCTTTCTAGGATTCACCTCCCTCACCCCTTCTTTCTGGGATTCACCTCCCTCACCCCTTCTTTCTGGGATTCACCTCCCTCACCCCTTATTTCTGGGATTCACCTCCCTCAAGCAGAAAAGAAGGGCCCTTTATGACATCCTGTCGCTGTAGGAACAATGTAGAAGAAAGCTGCTTGCTGTCAGTTTTCCTGACAACCGTTGTTATTTCACGGTTATTTCACTATCTGGTATGAAAACTACTATATTTCCTCTGTATTGTTCAATTACAAAACAAGCACCTTAATGTTAATGTTTTGCGCTTGACTGTATTTTTTATATTTCTTTTAAATACTTTGGTGGCTTCAAATTTTATGTGGATTTTAAATACATTTTAAAAAATTACTAAATGTCTTTCCCAACAATAATCGAAAGTAATTGAAAGTAATTAATGTATTTAAACGCACATGTTGCCTCAGTGTGTGTGTGTGTGTGTTTGAATGTAGGTTTGTGCGTCTGTGCTTATGTGCGTGCATGATGTTGCCACCAGAGATGATAACAAAACCTCCGTATCGCCCAGATGTTTCCAGAAATGTGTCTAAAAGCACATCCTGCATATACAAACTAAAAGGAGAGCACTGGGACTCGCACAGGCTGATTATATGTTTTGCAGTAGACAGAAAGAAGGAACACGCAGGAGCTTTGATGGGGGCGAGAGCTCCTCTCCCCCCACCCGAGGTGTCGCTTAGCTCTCCACATCCAAAAGGTGGCTTAGTCACCTCCAGCAAGAAAACGCTGCAGGGAGAAGCTCTTCTGCAGAGGGAATGAGAGCGATAGAAACAGAAGGAAAAATTCTATTTGTTTCTCAGCATCTATCTGTGAGGCAGTGAGACGCAAACCTCTACTCCAGTGGAACACCATCCTCTTGTTTTACGTCAGTGCCTCAGTGAGTGAGGCTGGAAACACACTGAACCGCGTGGTCGTGATCATTACTGAACTAAACAACTAGGTCACCCAGCAGAGTGGGAGGTGGTAAGTACCAAACTACAAACCCAGTCTGAATCTTCCTGACTTGACAGGAGGACCTTCACCACTATAGGAATGTGTGTGCGTGTGCATCAGTTTATATGGCGAGATGTAGTCCTGAAGGTGGGTGAATGGTAAACAGCCACCCAGGCAAAAAATAAGTGATGAGAACAGACAACCAGGGACTCACGGCTTCTCCGTGTCTCAACAGATCTTAATCTGGCTGCACTGTATGTTGTGTTGAGCAGGACTGGGTAGGACTTGGCTGGGCTTGAGGACAGTGCGGTAATCAGAGCAGTACTGTTGTAGTGGAATGGATTTTAACTGCCTCTGTCTGTCAGCTGGGTGTTGATGGTGACTCATTCAGTACGTGGGACTTATTTTCCCACACGATTGCTTAGTGGGGGTCATGCTAGCTCCCGTCTCATCTATTCTAGTCTAGCTGGGCCACTTCAGTCAACTACTGGACAAGACTCCAGCCTTTGCTCCCATTGGACTGTGCTGTAAAAGGCACCCTCATTAAAACAAATGATTGTCTATGTTGTATACTCTGACTGGGAATGAAAGTACTAGATTGAATGGTTTCATTCCAGGACTATTTTTATTTCATGAAGGGAAATAGGTGACCTCTGTTTCTGGCATCCAAAATCAAGCCATTCCCTCCCTTTTGGGGGCCGGGGGAGTGTTGTTGAATGATTCTTCTCAGACAATAGGGCTTTAGGATTGGGGAGAGGTTCGGGCAGTCACACTTCCTGTAACAGAGTGGTTACCACAGTGAATACAGTGCAACGCTGCCCAGCAACCACAACAAAGACACTGGTCCTATAGTCCTACATCTAGGAATACCTGGACAGTGAAACGTTATTCCATCTAGCTATCATGAATGACATCAGAATCTCCGAGCTGACAGTAGTTCAGTATTATGAATGGGAGCGTGATGCCCGGTGTACATTTATCATGGAATCCAATGTGCTCCTATAAGAAACTCATACATAATGCAGATGAACACACTCACACAGACGTGTGGCAATACATTTATTTCAGTATGTTGGTGCTGAGGCGTGTTTCACTGTTCATTGTTAGTTCTGTACTAGAGCAACTTGTCCAAGGCCGCAAATATTGTACAAAGAGACTTTGAGATTCTGCGCTGTATCTATATGTGGGTTGGAATGGCCTTACTGAAATGTGGTTTACAGAACCATGTCTTCCTCTGCAGTATAGAGCCTCAATTAACACCCATGGAAATGACTCTCCTAAAGGCCTCCAGCAAGAATGTCGGTCTTGAATGGAAAAATAAAGGGGGACCTAAATTGCCTGACATTAGTAATTAGCAGGACTGGTCGATAATAGTGGTTCTTTTGTCAAACACTAGTGTAAAAACTAACACAATTACGCAGGATTTATTTGAAAAAAAAATTTGGTCAATGTGGCATTAAGACTTTAAGGCTGTCCTCTTTTCTGTAGATTTGGGAACCAGTCCCAACAAGTGTTTGCCAGCCAGCTCTGTCTCTCTCTCTCTCTCTCTCGCACGCTCTCTCTCGCTCACTCTCTCTCATCCGTGCAAGTTGCCACTGTTCCTGGATGCCTGTGGCTCGTTTAAAGGGGCACGGGCCTGCCCGGGGAACGATGGGCTAAAAGAGACGATAAATTGGGGCCAATCCTGAATGCCCTAAGCCAGAAATCTTAATCTTGTGTCCAACCGGGTCTGAACCCAGTAATTCCCTTCCTCACGCCTAATTACCCAGCAAATGAGCCTTACACAACCACTTTTTTCTCTCCCTCGCAGCACGTTCAACCAGCGACTTTGTTATGGCTACAACGTCATGGCAACACAGTGTTGACCACTAAGACCTCTGTTTTCTGCTTACACCGTTTTGTGACCGGTACCTCCATGGGCGCTTATTATATTGTGCGATTAGAACAAATGATGTGGTTTGGGAGAAAGGCTGGTTAGGCCTGAAGGGGTCTTAGAGGTGCTTAGCTCTAGACCTGCAAGAATACAGTTGGTAATCTTTCTGCATGGGCTGTGGAAAAATAGCCAGGTTTTCCAGCTGCTGAGCGAGAACCCACATGGTTCATATCACCATTCCACATCTCTGCACGGCTGAAAAGATCCTTATGCCCCTTTTTGTTTTTAATATGACCACATTATAAACCCATAAATATATAGCAACTTATGTCTTTTAGGGCCGCGCTTTGAAATGGGGCTACCCTGCCTAATTGCTTACCCCATATATCTTTGGTAGAACGTAGATGAAAGACCTGATACGTGGAACTAGTGAGGCCAGATCCTCTGTTTAACAGATCTGTGTAATTCCCGCAAAACTTGGAGATCACATTGGAAATATGACATCATATGATGCATCTAAATATGAATGCCGATACTGTATAACAAGGTTACTGAGGGTTATTACTCTATGCTCGGATTCATGTAATTCAGTTTGGTGAGACATTCGTCCAGGTTCATCGATACAGTTTTGTTAGGATTCAGATCAATTGATGTTCCATAGAGATTTTATTTGAAAAATAGGATTTATTGCATTAAAGCAATTGGAGTAATGTTACCAAATATGGAATGTGGTTTAATTTCAATGTGGTTTGGAGCGAGTGAGTCCAAGTCATCCGTAGAGGCGTGGGCTGCAGTGTGGATGAATGTTATGTTACCGCGTACAGTTTTTGATGGGATTTCCATACAGGGTCAGCTCTTTCTGGACTTGGGTCTGTGTAAGTGTTTCCAGGTAAGTAAATGGATCCTTAAGAACACACACACACAAATGTCAGCCAGCAACGTTAATGGGAATTGAAGTGTAGTGTTAATGTCTCGGCCTTGCTTAATGGTACTTTCTCTCTGGGTCTTCCCCTTCAGACAGGAACACTGGAGTCCAAGGCCCGGTCGGAGGTCTCATCACAAGTGGGAGGTAATGGTCACAGGGGAACCCGGAGCTCCTCCCATGGAGTAATCGTGACCGGAGACGGAGGTGGAGGAAGAGGAAGCATGGGATACCAGTACCCGTACACCACCCTCTGCAAGCCTCCTCCCGATGCCAACATGGTGGACTGGGCGAGTAAGAACCTCAACCTGCACACTCAGGGCCTGTTCCGTCGCCGGGTCTCCATCGCCAACATGCTGTCCTGGAACAGGAGCTCCATCAAGAAGCCCATGCTAATCACTAGCGACCGCGCCATCAAGAAGGAGGCCTGCGAGATGTTCAAGCTGGTCCAGGCCTACATGGGTGACCGGCCGGCCCGGCTGGAGCGACGACATGCTGCCCTGCTCGTGGTCACGAAGTGCTGGGGAATGCAAGGCCTGAGGGATGAGCTGTACATCCAGCTGGTCCGACAGACCACCGACAACTTGAATATGCAGAGCCTGGAGGCCGGCTGGGAGCTCATGTCCATAAGCCTGGGTTTCTTTTCCCCCTCGCCCAAGTTCAGACGCTACTTGGAGGGCTACATCCAGAGACATCTGGAGGCCTCCAACGACAAGAAGAGTGAGTGGCTAAAGGGTTTCTTCTCTTTACACACTGTATATATACTGTAGCACACCTCTTGGGCCGATTCCGATGCCACAGATTTTCTGGTCTAGGACAAGGCTACATCTGTTTTTGCAAAATCGGGTTGCTATTTGGTAAATCTTGCGGTTGTGATTTGGTTGCTTTCCTGTAGCTGACAGTTCTTAGCCGGGGTTTTTTTTCTGGGAAATATGAATGTATTTGTTTGATTAGACTGGACCATCCAGGGTGGTGTTTATGTTTCCTCTAGTCCCCTGTGCTCAACAACAACCGGTTGATATTGGTTTTCCAGCTATTATTATGTGGAACTAGAGCCAAGTCAAACAGGATGCAGCGCTGGAAAAGTGAGAAAAGAGAAAAGGCGGGGGAGTATGTGTCGGAGTTCAGGGAGCACAAAACACCACCCGTTTCCAGGCTTACGTAGACTTTGAGGAGTGTCATTGGGACACATCATTCTATCTAATAACATGTTGTCTTCTGGTCCTGCTGACGACGTCACATGCAGTCATGCAGCACATCATGGAACAACAGGACATGAAGAACAAGAAGAATTCAAAGTCCCGGAAGAAGAGGAAACAGAACAATGAGGAGGAGGACGAGGGTGAGTTTCACTCTGCAGCATTAGTTCATACACACAGGAGACGTGGGGGGGGGGAGTCACCCCACACTGTCACCCTCTCACACCCAACAGGCCCACACACTGCCAGAATGTCTCGATCCACCGGAGATGAAACACTGAATGTATAGCACTTAAGTATAGCATTTCTATCAGCACTTGAGTCTGTAAAAGAGCGAAGCAGAACCGCACAATGGAGCCCTGGGAACCAGAAGCCTGTTTCCCTTTGTGCTATATCCCTGCTTGTCAGTGGTGCCGGCTACACACACACACACACACACACACACAGAGTTAGGGATAGCAAGCTGGTTAGCATGCTGGTGGCAATGCATGTTGTAGAGCCATCTATAAATATCAACATGGTTAATCTTCTAGCTCTATACTCCATTTTAAATCCATAATTACTATGTCATTGAGGTATTAATTCTCACCTTTCATTTGAGTGTAGTTGTTAGTTTCTTCATTTACATACGGTTGTATTTTTTCATACATAGTCACAGAGCAGTAATAATCATTATCTGTTAGTGAGTGTGTGTGTGTGTTATCTTTGCATCTCCTAACACACACCTCTGCCTATGGGATTATGTCAGGATGCATGTAGTTAAGGCTTCGGGCCTAAACCTCGTTTCAGCTTCAAGCGTTTAATTGAAATCGTAGAATGGTTTAACAGGCAAATGGTATGCAATACATAAAACATAAACAGATCTGGAGATCGGGGAAACCCAGTTTTTAGCACCGTAGTCCGGTAGTTCCGAGTAGCTGTCTTACAGTCCACTGGAGTTCTCTTGGTACCGAGCAGGTTCACTAACTTTATAGTCCCATGGTAGGCTTCAGTCTACCCACTTTTCATATTTTGCTTTGCAACTCTTACCTTGCTGTCTTTCCTTCCTTACAGTTGTGTGATACTGACTTGTGAACACAGACTCTGTGTGTGTGTTTGCATGTGTAAGACTGTGTGTTGTTTTTGTGTGTGTGTGTGGTTCCTCTGTGCTGTGGAGCAGGACATAAGTGCATAGCACACCAGTCATAGTATCCTACAGACATAACACCATCAAATATTCTAATCTACCACCGTTCTTTGTACAGAGTAGGGTGTGACTATGTGTGTGCGTCTAGTTAATATGTCATAAGATTTTGGTGCAGTTTATTAAAGATTTTAAAGATGTCAATATAAAACTTGATTATCCACAATTATTCCCCAGTGTCTTTGTTAAGCTGATCAGTGACCTGTCGTAGCCCTGCTCTCTGGGCTCAAGCGTTACGCTACATTGGATTTGAGGGCATTGGTTTTTTTGCGTGTTCACTTGACCATCAGATGGCTCCTCACAGCTGCGACCCAGCGTGGAGGCCGGTCTCACCATGCAGTGCCGTGCCCCGGGCCCTAACACGGCATCTAGCGTGTTAAGACAGCAGGCCACACAGTGAAACCAAGGCCAGCAGTAGCAACACAGAGCACGTCATTAGAGAAGACCCGGTGCTTAGTAGAGCTAGGAGAGTTCAGGCGGTTGTTGACTCACTCCTACGCACTGCAGCAGAAACCAGTCAGACTCCACATCAGTCTCCGACAGTAGCCCCATGCTATGGGGCAAAGGGTAGAGTTAGGGGTTGTTGTTGGAATGTGTTGACGCGAGGGAGGTGGCATCTTTTCAGGCCTCACCAGCTGCCTCCCTCAGCCCAGGCTGCTGAGTGAGCATTTGTTCTGGGTGCCAGTTTGGGGCCTTGAAAGCAACTCATCAAAGAGGAGAATAGGGTTTGTTTTGGCAGTGCCCGACCTCTCAGTGGCATGTCTAAGGGCGTGTGGCTGACAATGGGGCTGGCCCCTGGGCTCTAGGCCCCTGGGCTCTGGGCTGGGGAGGCCTGGTCGGCCCGTCACTGTGGGGACCTCAGTGGGCATCCTGGGAAAGACACAGTTGGCCGGCCCAGATAAAACCCTGTGAGGGGGGGGGTGGGGGCCAGAGGAGTGTGGTGGCTGGGGCCTCTCCTGCTCTCCATGGAGGATTAAATGTTGGCCGTTACACCACCACCTATTGGTATGCAAATACTCCCTTTATGCTTCCTCTTGTGTCTGTCTGTCACTGGTTAGCATTGGGTGTATGGATGGCTTCAGACGCTATGCTGAGGCTACAGGCCACAGACACAGACACAGGCTGCCAGTGGCGAGTAATGAAGAGACTTTTGTAGTTTACTGTCACCTGCTTTACACAGGAGCCCATCCCCCACTCTGTTCTGCTTTGTATGCCTCTGAACACATTCACTCACACTGGCACAGGTTGATAGACAAACATCCACGGAGCAACCCCCCTCTCCACCCCAGGGCTGCTTGTCCTCCTCTCTTGGGGTGGTGTTGGACAGCCCATACGCCCCCAGGCAGTGCGTAGCCCAGTCACGACAGTTATGGGTCTTAGAGCTAACATGACTGTTGGCGATTTCACAGCAACTAGATGTTACACACCAACGGTGTTTCTGTCGCCTCGGGTGTCATGGCGCGGGTCAGTGGAGTACAGAATATGTACTCCACTTGTATGAAGTGGCAGGTTGTGGGAGGATCATCACCTCTGCTTTATCTACAAAGTTTTGGGGACGGACAATGAGGCTGTTTCCTAAAACGATGTATTCCATCTCCAACAGTGGGTTTCAGTGGGTTTCGGTGGGTTTCGGTGGGTTTCAGTGGGTTTCTTACCAGCTAGTCCATTCTGCCTGCCTGGCTGGTTGCCTCAGTAAAGTCCTTACACACACATTAGAAGGGAACTGAATCCACGGCTCCCACATGCTTGTCATACCAATGCTAACATGAGACAGGAGAAGAAAGACAGAGGGGAAATATAATAAGTATACCATGGCAACAAACCAGTTAAAGACATGGGAGAGCAGTGAGGAGAGGAATGAGGAGAGGAGTGAGGAGAGGAGTGAGCAGAGGAGAGAGGAGAGAAGTGAGGAGAGAAGTGAGGAGAGGAGAGAGGAGAGAAGTGAGGAGAGGAGTGAGGAGAGGAGTGAGGAGAGGAGTGAGGAGAGGAGCGAGGAGAGGAGCGAGGAGAGGAGCGAGGAGAGGAGCGAGGAGAGGAGTGAGGAGAGGAGTGAGGAGAGAAGTGAGGAGAGGAGTGAGGAGAGAAGTGAGGAGAGGAGAGAGGAGAGGAGCAAGGAGAGGAGCGTTGTGAGGAGTGGTGAGAGGAGAGGAGTGTGGAGGAGTGAGGAGAGGAGTCATTTAAGTAGTGGGGAGAGGAGCGGTGAGGGGAGTGGGGAGGAGTGAGGAGAGGGAATAATGTATGGAAGAAAGAACACGTTGAAGCAGGTGTTCCCAGCAACATTCCTGAGCAGTTCTTCAGCAGTCATCAGAGAGGCTTCCTATTAAACAGGGCAGCCTTTAAAACATGGGTTCTTGCAGCCAGATCAAAGAGAGCGTGCCTAAAACAACTGCTATATAACTCTCCCTTTTTGCTTTTCTGTTAGAAAGCTATGTTTGAACATGTCAACGACACTGTAAACATGACAAGGACTCGAAGATAAAGGGTTTGTTCTGGACACAAGACTGTGTGACCTGTCACCTCTCAGACTATCCCTGTTGAGGCATTCTTGGCCCTGTTCCCTCACAGCTGTGTTCTTTGGGTTGAATAACCCAGTAGTGTGTCGTCATGGGACTGCTTTTCGACTGGCGAGGGTACTATAACTCCAGTGCATGACCCAGCTGATGTGGGGTAGTCCCGGTTCATAGGATTGCCTTTTCACCCACTCTCCTGGTTTCTGGGACCTGTCCAATTTGAGCGCTCCCTCAAATTCGCTATTATACCATAAAAACCAAATGACACCCCCCTTTCCTTTATCTCTCTATCCATAAAGCAACAAAGTTTGGCTGTGATTAAATTACTTTTCTTCAGCATTGAAATCCATCTTATTCTCATCTTGGATGAGGAGACAGAACAAGTTCAGTCCCCTCTCCCCTTCATGAAATCAACACCATGTCGGTTCTCTGCGAGTCTTTTGATTTACGACAGAACACAATAATCGCAAACCCTTTTAAAGCCTCAAGTTTTCTCATAGTATGAAAACGCAGCTTCCCTCAGCTAAATCTCCTACTTCGGTTTTGTTGCTGAGGACACACATTCACCTGTTTGCCATAAATCTATGTCATGCGGATGTTTCAGTAGTTGGCTCTGCAGCCACGATGCGCTCTAGTTCTCACAGTTAGGAAAACAGAAAGAATGTGTGGCGCCTTTATCGTTTATTCTCTGCTGCCCCAAGGCATTATGGGTACCAGTGAAAGTATAAGCAGTTGAAGGACAGGTTTACATGCGGATGCAGTGATGATTGCGATAATAGTGCTGTCATTTCAGTAGAAGCACAGGCTTTGATAGTTATTCATTGCTCAAGTCATGTGTTGCACAAGGGGCATTGAGCAGTAGTTGTGTTTCAGGTCCGGGTGGCTTAACATTGTGTTACAGCACCTCTCAACAGTGCTGTAGGCTGGGTTATATTACACCACTGTGACTGGGTTTCTCCTGGAATATGCAGGGCTAATATCCAAAAGAACCTGTAGTGGACAGATTCAGGTTTGATGAATCATTGGTAAAAGGATCTTACCACAGAAATAAAACACTTCAAAACTAACAATGTTGACATGCAGGCTGGCCAAAATGGCAACGGATTGTATTTCCCTGTCTCAGGATTGGTCAGTAATGGTGTCTTTCTCTTCAGGCCTGCCAATCAGCACTTATGCCAAGTACTGCTACCGCAAGCTGCAGAAGGTCGCCATCACTGGGGGCAAAAAGGTAAGAGGGTCACCCCCAAAAAACACTGTTTAAGGGACAGGGAACCGATGGGATGTCAAGCAAGGACAGGGGGTGTTTCCTATTCTACCGTCTTGACTGGATTAAGATGATATTTCCAGACCTTCTGTTGAGAGTAATACTCTGACGATCTGAAGTGATCTGCAGACTGTAACTTTTCCAGCAGACAAAAAGGAGTGGAACATTCTATTGTTGTAATGAGTGACTGTTGCCCCTGAGGTTAGTGTCGGCCGTGAAGCGTAGCAATGGCTGGAGCTTATCCATGTGTTTGTAATCACGGCACTGAGCCCTTAGGAGTCCTCGACAAAATAGGCAGTAATCCAAACTTAGAGCGGGGAGGGGGGGTTGTAAAACAATCTTTTCGGTCCCACTCCAACACCCACTGTCTCCCCCGCCGTCCTCACTGGACACGTGGAGCTTCAGAGGGGGTTGAAGTCGTATCCTGCACCCCGAAAACCGACCCTCGGCTCCCAACCTCCAGCCTGTCCTCTGCTGGGTCCCACCCTGTAATCAACCAGCCCACAGCCAGCTCACTGCAGCCCCAGGCCAGGCTCTTTTACTGGGAGCTATATTTAACCCTCTGAGCGGACTTGGTATAAGTTGGGCTTTAAGCATGGTTGGGTATCTCTTGTATACTTTTGTTTTCAAGGGACCTGACATGCAGTTTAGCTGTAACAGTAGTGCGAGACACTCCCAAGTGAGCCTCAGCACACCATGTAGTTTACGTACCTACAGCAGCAGGGTTTTCTTGGAGAATGTTGGAGGAGCCAAAAAACACCTTTGAATGGTAATTCATTTTAACATGTTAAAAATCAGACTGTGAAATAATGTGACCTTATTGAAACCTCTCAACACGTCGTCAGCAGACCCAGTGATTAACAGTCATTAATTTGACATGAATGAACAAGGCCTTGCATGTACACACTCAACAGCTCCCTCTTCTCTTGTCTCTTAGTCACTTCCATCTGGCAAAAGCCAACAATTACCAGCTAACGGGAATTCAAGGGACAGCATGTGGTTCAAGAGCCGTAGTTAGGGTCAGGTCCAGTTAATAGAAGACTCTAATGTCCTGATCCTCTCACAGGGTCTGAGGAAGCCCACCCTGGAGGAGATAGATCATGGGAAGAATGGCATCGTGACCCCCTCCCTGTTCGGCAGTGCCCTTGAAGAGATCATGGAGCGTCAGAGCGAACTTTTCCCAGAACGCAGACTCCCCTGGGTTCAGGTGCAGCTGTCCCAGTGTGTCCTGGCACTGGGAGGGGCCCAGACAGAGGGCATCTTCAGGTAAGGGGTCACAAGATTAGGGCCACATTGATTTTGATTGTCTGTCTATGTTCTCCTCCAATGTTCCAACTGGACCGGGCCTGTGAAGACCCCATGTAGCTCAGCTGGTGGTGTACGGTGGCAGGGCAGTGGGTTTGACTCTTTCTGGGGTTGTGCAGTGACTGCCCCCTGTTCTCTGATTCAGACCCTCCCATGGGGAATCCACACAGACATCTGGTACTCTGAAGAACCCTACAAACACATGCGAAGCCCAGCTCCTGGCTTAGGCCAGAACTGGGTGGTCTTCCACTGAGATGGAATTTCAAACAAACAATATATTTGACGTTAACAAATGATACAAATGCACTGAGTGGTTTCCTCTCACTCAACAAAGTAAATCCTGAAAATAAAGCTTTTGCCTCGTCATGCTTCAGTTGTAAGCATTCCATGATGAACTACCATGAATGTATGCCTCTATATGTGATTGTAAATACTGTGGGCAGATTTTCCTCATTTCTTTCTCATTGTGTTTGTATTGAAATACATTTAGAGGCAAGTGTTCTGAACGCTCTCTGGGGAAGTTTCTCTTTTGCTATTAAGTTCTCATCACAGGCTGGCAGAGTAAGGACTGTATATAGAAACAAACAGGAGATGTGTGACACACTGTACAAATATTTGAAGCTAGTTCTGTTCGTCACATCGTTGTGTTATTTTATAGGAAATCCACCCAGTTAATTTAAAAAATGATAATAATTTAACCGGGCTGTGTGAGGATTGTCTTGATTTTTTGTTTTTTTATTCAGGTCCAGGGTTTATTTTTACTGCACAGAGGTCCCCTCGTCAGGGATATGAGTGCTGTTTTTATTGTGGCTCTGGGTTTTTTCTTTGGTTTTTCTCCGTGGCACAATAAGCCCCATGTAACAGAGATCCCTAGACATGAGGAATTGATCCCTCATGTAACAGATACCTCAGGACATGTATATGAAACGCCTTTCTCACTCATTTCATCTGAATCGTTTTGCATGTTCATGTGCACCTGGGGTCACATTATCCCCATGTGTGTGTACCAGACACAGGCAACATGCTGATCCATGCCAAAGATGTTAAATGTGCCTTTTGCGCCTCCTAGTGTTGGGCTGTGCAACTACAACAACATCATCAAAAACTAATTTTCTACATCACTTCCTCATCTCAGCTGGTAAAACCTAGTCTTCTGTTGCTCTCCACCACTCCAGGGTGCCTGGTGATATTGATGAGGTGAATGCTCTCAAGCTGCAGGTGGATCAGTGGAATATTCCAGAAAACCTTGGGGATCCCAATGTCCCAGGTAAGAAAAACACCTCTCACATTCAACGGAACACCAAAACGGTTTAATAAAGGCTATCGACTAGAAACCTACTTGAAACTAGTTGTACAAACTGTGCAAACTGGTGTATTGAACGCCTTGTATGCCTCTCCTATAGCATCTCTGTTAAAGCTGTGGTATAGGGAGCTGGAGGAGCCAGTCATTCCTCAGAGCTTCTACAAGCAGTGCATCAGTAACTATGAGGACCCAGAGGCAGCTATCAGTGTGGTGCAGTCTATGCCGGAGCTCAGCAGGCTGGTGCTCTGTTACTTCATCCACTTCTTGCAGGTAACTTGTCTACTCGAAGGCCTCTCTTTTTTCCCATTCTGTCCTTTCTTCCCTCTTTTTAGCTTCTTTGTGTTTGCGGTTATACTGGCAATATAACTATAGATGTATTCATGTTTGCGGTTGTACCGGCAATATAACTGTAGATGTATTCATGTTTGCGGTTGTACCGGCAATATAACTGTAGATGTATTAATGTTTGCGGTTGTACCGGCAATATAACTGTAGATGTATTCATGTTTGCGGTTGTCCCGGCAATATAACTGTAGATGTATTCATGTTTGCGGTTGTACCGGCAATATAACTGTAGATGTATTCATGTTTGCGGTTGTACCGGCAATATAACTGTAGATGTGACTCACCTTCAGCTCACCCCCCCCCCCCCGGTAGGTGTTCGCCCAGCCCGTCAATGTAAGCAAGACTAAGATGGACGTGAACAACCTGGCCATGGTGATGGCCCCCAACTGTCTCCGCTGCCAGTCGGACGACCCGCGCGTCATCTTTGAGAACACTCGAAAGGAGATGTCCTTCTTACGCATGCTCATAGTTCACCTGGACACCAACTTCATCAACGGCATCATCTGAGGGGCGCGTCCTAAAGACCGCTATACACCTCTACACTCGACCACTGTAGCTGCTGTCTTTCCATCATACCACCCTCTACAACTGTTCCCTTACTGTCAAGGCAAATGGTCTGTCCCTTTACACTCCTCATTGACCAGATCAAATCTCACATCTAGATTCCCTATGGGTCACCAACAGCATCATCTGGGAACTACAGACATTGGACTCCCCTGACTGGAATCAGTTGACCTGCTCTGAATCGTGTTTGAGAATAAGTTTGGACCTTTGGAATAAGCTTCCATGTGATGACATTGGTAGACTGTTGGTCAGTTTGAAATCCCACTGCAGAACATGTTGGACATAGTGCATGCATCTCCCTCCCCAGGTCATAGCGCAGGTACCTCCCCATGTCTCCCAACACTGGACCGTGCTGGCCTGAGAATCAGCATGACAACAGAAATCGCTGTATGAGGATGCCATGGACAAACCAAACTGTAAATTCGTTTTCAAAGGATCAGTTCCTGCTTTGAGTGTAGCATCGGTCTCTGAATGCCATGGTGGTGGCATTGTTCTGAAACCAACTGCAGACACATTCTGGTTTAAAACCACTCTGTATTTTAGTGTAACAGTGTATGTGTGCAAGCATTGATTTCTTTCTTTCGTAATGTGTAATGCTATTTTAAAATGTATTTAACATACATTCTGGTTAGGTTTCCAGAGTTGACAAAAAGGTTTACAGTTCCTTTTGATCTCTTAACTGGCCTTAGACATTTTAATTTTTTGTTTCTATTTATTTCTATGTTGTTATCCAACAGAAAAATGCATGCCCAATAGAGGTGTGTACGAGATAAAAACTCAACCCATGAGGACAGGAGCGGGGATTTGTCTTAAAAAGTGAAGTCAGTTTGTTAGGTATCTGGGGCTCATTTGCAGAGCACTTTCAACTCTTTCACTCCCCGCAATTACAGTGGACTTATTTAGCAGAGGGCTGTGCTTCAAAAACAGAATTACACCTTTGATAGAGCTTGTAAAAAATATAATTTCAGCCATTAGCAGGTCAGGGGTTAAGAATGCAGAAGAAAGGCTGCCACTACCTGTACCTTAAGCCTCAGCCTCTCAAACGGCTGTGGATTTAGTCTGCAGACCTCAAGGAAGGGCCATCTGGTAGTGGTTTGAGGGTCCCGGGACAAAATACTTTAGTGCCATAGGCTGGAGGAAAACCATTAACTCCTAACAAGGACTTTTCTATACTTTTATGTCCTGTGCCTTGTGAGGGGAAGACGGTTTGAAATGTTCAATGTGTCTTAAGGGCCATGCTGTCTATGTTATATTTAGCAGTGCGTTCAGGGTTTGGGTTTTAGCTCCCCGTGTGTAATGTGTCTACCTCATCTTAGTGATGGGGTTTGTGCTGCGAGGCAAAGTGTGTTTGCCTGTTGACTGTACAAATGTGCATATGTGGAATGACATATAAATATGTGTTCATACACCACGTGCTGTTTAGTTCCTGGAAGCTGCAGCCCATGCATTAGAAGTAGTGATTATCTCGAAATATTGATCTGGGGTTAGATGATTGGTAACACTTTTCTCACATCTTTTACTGCGCTGATGCCTACTTTACTACTGTTACTGTTTACCTTATGAAAACCTACATCAGAGGTTTGGTACCCAACGGCCACATTAGAGGATATGCCCCAGCTCAATCTCACCTGCAGCCAGCGGGAGCCGTGCTGAGGGCTTGGTAGGGTGGAGAAGGGCTGTGCACTGTGCCAATAATTCTGGTGCTTCATGAGAGATATGCTGAGCCTGGAGTGGGAGACCATAGTCTCTACCCCCCCCCCCCCCACACACCACCATCCACACACTTTAATTCCCCCTGTGCGCGTTTGTGTATGGCATGCATAGACATGTTCGCATGTGAACGCCTGCATGGTCTTTGATCCGATGAAAAGGATTTTAACATCAACCACAATGTTATGACCATAGCAACATGTCCTTTGATCATTGATAAGGATTATAACATTAACCGTATTATGTAAAAAGGACATTCTACTGAAATTCCATTTTTACTGTAAACGCCCTCATTCGATATCAACGCTCGTGGTGCAACTCCAGATTTTATAAATAGCCAGGTCTTTTACTTTTTCCTACATGGAATGAGTGTTGATAATATCAGTGGAGATGTTGTGCACTGTTTAAATGTAGAGGCAGTTACAACATGTGTACCCCTCATCCATTGCATTAATGTCTCCTGTTCTCCAACCCTCACATTACAAATGCTATTGACGTTTGTTGTAAATATGCTTGCTGGTCTTTTGGGTGTGTTACGCGTGTGTTGGAAAACGACAAATTTGCAATGGTTATTTTGAGGATGCAATTATTTCATAAATAACTGACAAAATAAATGTCTAATTTGAGAACATGTCAACTGTTTTTTTTTTTTTTTACTCCTCTCTAATTGTACCTACAGCCAATAATCACCCAACCAAATCCCGAGAGGTGAAGACTGCATGAAGCCCGTACAAAAGCATTTACATTCTCTTCCCCACACTGCTATCCCAACTAGGATGGTGTGAGGATCAACGTGTGTGAGAGCGAGCTCACTCTCCTCACACCCTCACCTCCTCAGAGGCCCGAACCACCTAATGGATTTGTCACAGCCCAAGTAGACCAGGAACTCCCTGCTTAGGATGCCTCCCTCTAGCCGGCCAACGCTCAGAAATGTGCGTCCCACATGGGGCTTCCTATCAACTTGTCGGCTCCTTGAAAAGTTATACTTTTATAAAAAAAAAAGGTTGCTTTCAAATATGCATTTCATGGTTGTCTTGTGAGTGAAATATTGTATAGATGGCCAGAGGTCAAAGCTTTCATGGGGTTTGATTCTGGGTGCTGATATGGTTATATCCTTGTGTTATGGAAGAGTTATGTACGACTGCAGTCAGTACAGAAATGGTTTTGTCCACACTTTCCATGACTGATGCAGGTTAATCTTATGGTTAAAACATTGTAAGGACTCAGTGTGCCATATAAATCGCTGTATTTTTTATTTATTTATTAAATATCCAAACATATTGTTTTTACAGCTGTAATTCAGATGAAGTCCACAAGGTGGGAGACAACCTAAGATACCCCCTCTAATGGGAGAAATATATATTTTCAAATGTGTGATTGAGATTGTGAGAATTATAATTGAATAGCGGGTTTTTTCTAAATCTGCAAAAACAAAACGTTTAATAGCCTATAGTACTCGGTAATACACCAATAACTATTTTACACATCGTTCTTGGTAGTGTTCTAAATATGCCATTCCATATGGACAGCTTTCTATGAGTCCTCCATGAAATAACAATACTCACAACAGAGTAGGCTCATTAGTCGCTCATAAGTCTTTAGTTTTATGAAGCTGTGGGGAAATGTAATAGTGTTTAATATACAGATATACCCAATCATAAAACTTAATGTGCAACAACTGCCGAGACTTTAATTTTGAAATACGACTCCACTGAAAACAGTATTACTTCAACACATGGGAATCAAAATAGAATAAAGAGTGAAACAAACAAAATGCATGTTCGTATCAGTAGTTTTTCAATCACTCTCCGTAAAAAAGAATTATGAGAGGAGCAACGTTAAACTATTTTTAAGGGTTTCACTTTAACGAATACTATCCCCAAAAACTTACGATACACTATAGAAAGGAACACCTATACTTCTTGTCTTGGTCTGGAAGGCAGACAGGGGGCATAGTTTGAGTAATTGGAAGTTGCGCACGCGCAGAAGTCTCCTCACTTCGTAACCCGTTCTCGCTGTATTGACGTGAAACAAACTGCGTGGTGGTTCGGAACCCGACAAGCACGTTGTTCGAATGAAGGATCTGCCAGTGAAGTGCATGCGTCATCCACGAGGAGAAACAAGGAGAGAAAAGGTAACGTATTTTCGTTTTAAACAAACTATTCATGATTTTTTAAAACATGTATTTTATTTACCATTAAATGTTAAAATAAAATTTCAAGTGTTTTGGTGGCAGACATGACGCTTTTGATAATAGTAAACTTGTCCATACGCGTGTGGAATAATGCACTTCTCATGATGGAGAAGCAAACATAAATTGCTTTATGGAAAAGTTGCTTTGCTTTAGTGAAACGTTACATCTAATGCATATATATTAATTTTGGTCTCTGACAACTTATGTGTAGTTTTTGGTGAAGATGTATTCTGTGCATTAGCGGTGGTTACTTAGCGTAGTCTGGAATAGCTACAACATAATCAGGCCTACGAGGCCCCGGCAAAGTAAACCGTTGATTGACAGCGTATGCGTCCTATAAAGTATCCATTCTGGCATTGTTATCAGCTTTTATCCAATGTGCTCAATTTGACATCGGCGGCAACTGCTATTAGCACTACGCAAAGACTAGCCTTTGTTTTTGCATAATACTATAGTTTTGAATGTTCTAACACTATAAATACATTCGCATACAAAAAACAACGTATATTAGACACGTTTTTGGAACATTCAGGAGGAAAGTGTTATTTAGCGGAAAGATTGCGCAGCCATTCGACAACGTTTCAAGCACGTTTCATCTGCGAGAGATCTGACGGAGTCGGATATTTAAATAATCTGTCACTGTTTTTATTGTAGGGGTTTACATATACGTGTAATGTAACATCACCTTCAGCCCGTAGTATAAGTTCTTGAAGTTATTGTCATCAAATCCGTTTCATAGAGCTTCAGACAATGTAAACAAGGTTGGACTCGTGCGCCATTTGCGTCACTTTTGTTTGATTGTCACTGTCAGTGATGCGCGGGGAAACATCAGTAAAAATACGTGGTTTGCTGCTTTGTCAACGTTCTAAAGCAAAAAGTTATTTTATGTCCTTTAAAATTAAAGGAATTTTATTATACCATTGAATAACATGATGTTGGGTGGTTCATCAACCTAAAAGTAGTCTGTTACAGGAACAAATTTAATCCATGATTCGATTTTTAACGGACTACTAAAAACTGTTCAGAGACTAAGTTTTGTTAAAGAAGTGGAAGGGGGTATGGTGCAAATATCTTGTTTTTTTTGCACACACTTGCGGATTGACATTGCAGCAGCTAAAGCAGATGTTATAAACACATTGGATAATGTGTTTACATCTAATCATCATTGCCATAGATTACCAGATGATATACATTTATAAATACATTTGATTGATTATATGTAACATCGCACTAAATAAGCAGTTGATTTAGTTGACGTGTCACATCATTTGCATAGATTTTTAGTTAGTGGCAGCTGCAGTTTGTTGAGGACTTCTGTGGCTCTTTAAAGAAAACCAAACCACAGATTTCCATGTTTTGCCAACTTTCAGACGTTTGCTCAATCTGACATTGTTATAGTAGAAATAATATTTAGCCACTCTTTTAATTTCTACCCAGTGATTTTTATGCTAGGCACTATGCCAAGTATTTTTCACTCCCTTATAGGTCCGAGTTGTACTGAAAGAAGGAAATCCTACTTAGTCAGTTGATGCACTGTGGCTTTTGTGGGTATTATTAAAAAAATAAGATTTTAGAATAAAATGAAACCAAGTAAATGTTTTGCACTCAATGTTTTCCTTGCTCTTCATGGCCAAATGCAGAGTATAAGAGGGAACAATGAAGGGCTGGTGATTATGTGCTGAAAAAGCTATTCAGTAAACACAGCCTTTCCTGGTTATAATTATGTCATAGCAATCGTTTGATTTTAAATACAAACTTTAAGAACCAAGCCCTTTAGCATAGAGCGTAAAGAAACGTTTGGAATTGTAACAGCTACGCATTAATTAAAACCTTCTAGAAATTGGAGTCCTATTTTTATTAAATGTAATCATTCATTTATTTAGAAAATAAATGTATTTGTATATTTTGGCCAAATGTCCCAGCCCTGCGCTTTGTCATAAAGACCTGCTTTAGTCCTACTTACAACAGCAGTGAGCAGTGCCAAATAACACCTCAGCTAATGGCATGGGAGCTGTATTATTTTGGTATAAATGTTCTATGTTTTTGTTAGGTAAGTAGTACTGTGTAATTAGGACGGACCAGTCAGCAAGTGTACTGAGACAGCAGGGTGCTCTGCCAGTTCAGGGTGCGGTAAGGCAGTACACAGAACACATTCAAACCAGAATAATATTGGTGGCGTATAGTGAATTGAATGATTAACGTATATTGCAAACAACTGCTTGAAAGCCGCAAACAGTGCTTTATAATTGGAATGTCTTCACCCTTAAAAAACATTTAATTGAACTAAAACAATTGTGATGTGTATTATTGTGACAGCAAGCTTTGTGCAGTGACACATGTCTTTCCTTATGGCCAATTCATGTGGATATTTGACATGTTTGATGCAAGATGTTGTCTCACAGGTAGGTCACAAATGTGTCCATGATGACCAAGACTCCACCCAACCGAAGAGGGATCACTTTTGAGGTGGGAGCACAGCTAGAAGCTCGGGACAGATTAAAAAACTGGTCAGTGTCATTTCCATCAGATCACTGTGTAAAGGGGCAGGTTTTGAATGTTCCCTTTCTTCTCATCTACCATCATTGGTCTTGTTGAACATTCTTGGTCACTTTCCACTACTCAGGTACCAGGCCAACATAGAGAAGATAGACTATGAAGATGAGAAAGTGCTGGTCCACTACCGTCAGTGGAGCCATCGCTATGATGAGTGGTTTGACTGGACCAGCCCTTACTTAAGACCCCTGGAGAGGATCCAGCTACGTAGAGAGGGTCTGCAGGACAACCAACCCACCTCGGTGAGGGAGGCACATGCTTGAACTAAATACTGATGCGATTATATGCAGTTTGGCTTTTTTACAAGGCGAATAGGGCTTGAACAACTAATCCGTTAAAATCAATAATGTTGATAATAGTTGGCAATGGATATTATTATCAATGAGTTGGGACTACCTGAGATGCAGCAAAAAATTTGTCATTTTGATGGACTATCCCTTTATCATAATGTTTGCAGTAGCACCTCTATAGGAGTTGGTTTATCATTGAGCATGCTAATTTCAATATTAAACTGATTAATTATCAAAATAGTTGTACATTGCTGCCCTAGAGTCAAAATGTAGTGTTTACCATAAAAGGCATCTCTGCAAACATTACTTTTGTAAGTCCCTCCCTTGATGCGTAGCTGTGTCATTGCAGAGAGGAGTTTGAATCCTGGTCATGGCACAACAACTTTGCCAGCAAAATGGCTAATTAATTTGTCTCAGCACCATCTGGGCAAACTTACTTGTTTAGTAAGCAATATGTTAAGCAGAATGGTTTATGTTTTGACAATCATGAATCGGAAGGGGAGTAAAACATAGCCAAATAAAATATATCTGCAAAACCATAAACCCACTTTTGGATGATTCCAAGAGTTTGCATTATGTTGTTAACCTAAACTATATCCAGACGTAAACATAGAAGCCTTTGGAATACAATCCTAACAACCACCTGCAGAACGTGTCATTAGAACTCTCAACGCTCGGTTGTACCTCATGATCATGAATTTCAGGTTGGTGCTTAGATTACAGTGACAAACTTTTCTGTCTGTTGCAGGTATTTCGGGTGAATGAGAAAGTGTTGGCTTGTTGGGTGGATTGCCGCTACTATCCTGCTAAGGTTCTAGAAGTCAGAAGAGATGGTGTGTACTACACTTTCCACTGGACAGCATGGGTTGAATTTAATCAAAAATGCATTGCATTCTAGTTCAATTAAATATTCTGACCGTGTTTGTTTTTTTTCTTCAGATTCCTACACTGTAAAATTTTTGGATGGAGTAGTCAAGACTGTTAAGCCAACAAAAGTAAAGCCTTATAAAGCAGAGGTGAGCGCTCCATGCCATTGTTGGTTCATATTCGAAAGATGGTTGACTGGGTTAGCTAAAGTCAGGGGTCACAAACCAGGGTTTGCTGGGTCACTGAGTGGGTGTACCAAAATTATTCAAAAATATATGCAGTTAATTTGGTACACGACCCCATTCAGGAAAACGGATCGCTCTGACAGAGTCACATGGCTGTGGCTCGCTATATAAAGCTGATAGTGGTATTAAGGCTTTCAGTTGGTGTTTGATTGAATGTTAGACTGGGCAGAAAGATTGACAGTTGTGACTTTTACCAGTGTGACTTAAACTTCTATAAGTTAAAAACAAGCAGGCACACAGTGTTGAGAGGGGAAATGTTGCCTTGTTTGACATTCTGGTGCACTGGTTGTTTACACATTCCCCTCTTTGGAATGAGATGAAAACAGATGTTCACAGATAAAAATATACCACTGCAGCAGTGAATTCCTATTGTCTGAAGGGTGTACCTAATAAACTGGTGTGGATGAATTAAGTTTTTGGAAAATTCTTCAAAATGCATATTTTTGTATATATTAATGAATTTCTTTTGAAGAGATGCCGTTCAGCTTATTACATTTGTTATTTCATGTAGAAAAGGGAAGTATATCTTTTAATGATATTTTGTAATGTAGATGAGATCCCCAAACTCGCAATTTGATGTTGAGAAAAAAGATTCTTAAAATGTTGCACTATTTGCCTGCGCAGTATGTGACAGGGGGGTAAATCCCTCCCCATCTATACTTCTGAAAGACTCACCTCTCGGGATAGCTTTTTTCATACCAGTCATATAACTGACGTGTTGCCAATTCACCTAATTAGTTGTGAGATGTTCCACCAGGGTTATTTTTTTTTATTTTTTTGCATTACAACATTGCCAGTCTTTTTTTGCCCAACTGTCCCAACTTTTTTTGGAAACATGTTGCTGGCATCAAATTCCAATTTTTCAAGAAACAATACAATTTCTCAGTTTCAACATTTAATATGTTGCCTTTGTTATGGAGCGTTCTAATGTTTTACCTATGTCTGTATGGATAGAATGGGAAGGCCAGGGAGAGAACCCGCAGAGAGCAGAACAATGGGAAACACAAACCCAAGGAGCACAAAAAAGACGAAACCAACAAACGCAAAACACGGTCCAGAGACTTGAATGGGGAGACCAACAGAGAAGAGGAGGTAAGGGAAGAGGACCAGGAAAAAACAGTGAATGGCAATGTTGAAACCATCGGAAAGAATAGGAACAAGAATGGCGAGGAGGGGAAAATGGAGGCAGGAGGGGGGAAGAAAGAGACTGAAGAGGCCCAAGCCAATGAAAATGGACAGACTGTCCAAACTAACAGGGAAGAAGTTGATCTAAATGTGGAACGGTTGATGAGTAGTACCCAGAAACCAGAAGAGAAGAAGCAAGCCAACTCCAGACAGAGTCCTCCGGTGCCTAGGAGGAAACGATCGGAAGGTATGTAGGACACTGTAAGGCTTTGTCATGGCAAAATAACTAAACTGTAGAATCATCAGATATAAATGCTGCGTGGCCTAATGGAGTGAAAAAATATGATAGCTTGGTTTTTGGCGTCTGGAAGAACCAGAAAGCTACTTGGAGCATGTTTGGATGTGTTCTACAGCATTGTGCCTCAAAGTTTAGGGGAAATGACAGTAAATACCGTTGTTTAGCTTCATTATTTAAATATATTGTTGTTCTGTCAGTTCACAACCTTTTCTTTCATTGAGAGCAATGCTTTTGTCACCCAGACCTTACAGAAGTTTTACAATATGTGAAAATATATATTTTTTAACCATAATGAATGCAGGATATTGGTAGATTTTATGCCATCCTGCAAGTATAGATTCACTGAGGGATAAGTAAACACCGACAGGAGTGTATCTGATGAGCCGCACTAAACCTTTTTTTTGTTGTTTACAGAAAGTCAACGTGAACTGAGAAAGAGAAGATCGTCTCTGGATGAGACGTCATTGCCAAAGAGAAGGCTAGAAGTAATAGGTCTGTATATAACCAGACCAAACTGGAACTCTCAATCAAATCATTTGTTGTACTTTGCTTTTAACTTGTCCTTCAATCTCCAGACCAAACCAGTAAATTCCAGTCTCCAAAAGTGTCAGGATACAATTCTGTCCAAGCCCCCCAAGCACTAGACCAGACACCCACAAATGATGGCATCGAAGGCCCATCTGATATAGGTAAATAAGATGGAGATTAATATGCTCAGGCAAGACCTGTCCTAACATCCTCTGATTGTATTTAAATATAGGTTGTATGCTATGTACAGTCATGTAAAGAAATTAGGACACCCCATGAAATATTTTGTTATTTTTTAAGAAATATAATCATATCGATATTTGATCTTTTTTTAAACAATATTTATAGATAATGGTGACATTATTGAACACAATTACATTTTAACCATGATCAGTTATTTAACAAAAGATTTACAATGATGCCATTTCCTCCTGAGGAAAACGTTAGGACACCCTATGCTCTAATACCTCCCTATGGCTGAAATAGCCTCAATAAGACATTTCCTGTAACTGTCTACCAGTCTCTGACATTAAATTAGACAAAGCACATTGTTCCAGAATTCTTTGTCTTTGTGTAGATTTTCCTTGGCAAACTTTATTCTTGCCCTGATGTTTTTTGACAGCAAGGATTTCCTCCTTGCACACCTCCCATGCAAATCAAACATGTGCAATATCTTTCATTTGGTAGATGCATGTACTTTGACATCAACGGTTGCAAGAGCTACCTGTAGGTCCCGAGATTACATTTTAGTATTTTTGGAGACTTCTTTGAGCCTCTTGCAGTCTGCTCTTGTGCTGAACTTGCTAGGATGGCGACACATGATATCATGGTTAACTCTTTATTGTTTTTGGTTAAATTAAATCACCTTTGTCTATAGATATGTTTTTGAAAAGATCAAATATATGGATATATCCATATTTCTCTAAATATTTAATTGGGTGTCCTAATGTTTTCAGTTGACTGTATGTATGTATGTATGTATGTATATGAGTTGTATGTAAGTATGTTGACTTGGGTTCATTTTGCCAATGTGTAACACATGTACAGGGGAGACCGAATATTTCGTAATCAGACTGCTTTATGATTACATTAAGATACTTTATAAATACATTCCCAGATCCTACATTTTAGATGTGAGATGACTCATCTGCCAAAAAAGCAACAGATTTATTAACCTCAAATTTAACCTTAGACCTTAAAGCAAGTTCCATTGATTTTTCACTTATTTATAATCAAGGATGTTATTTGGGACCATTAATGATGAAGTAAAACAGGGTACCAGCATGCTCTATAAATGGTATGGTAACAGTCGAATACCACGTGTCTGTTGTATTTCTCTTTACAGAAGCCATTCTAAAACGCCAAGTTCACCTGCCTACCACTCACAAGTTCAGCAGAGAGCCATGTGAGTACAGCCTCAGTAACCCCCAAAACCCGTACCGTACCTCTAGAAACCCAATTGTACGTTTTTTCTCCAGATGGAAATACAGTTTTTCCATCAACATGTTTGTGTTTTATTATCCTTGTGGACATATATAGTCTTTACCAGGTTAGTAAAATGTGAAATCCTTGTGTTTCTTTCTTAGTGTATCGAGTAATCAAAAACCAACCACCCCCAATCCTCTCCATTGAACTTGACCACAATCCTTTCAAGTGCCAGGCCCCTGGCTGTGTGAAGTCCTTCCGGAAGCCCTCTCTCCTGCACTACCATGTTAAATACTACCATGCAGACATGGAGCCTGTTTCTGGCTGCAGCGTGCAAACACGGGCCGCAGAGAGGCAGGCCGGCCCCCAGGAGACGCCACGGAGGAGACGCACCATGTCTGGTTCTACACGTGAGTGGAAGCACTCCGCCCACCAACTGACCTGGTTTTGGTCAAACCTCACGGCTGTTATGTCTCCACCAGTTGGAGAATGCCAGGGCTTGGCAACAGGAAATGACAAATACATACATGAGCTGGAAACAATTGTCCCAAGAAGGACCCACTTAATACACAAGTTTCATGTTAACTTGACCAGAATGCGGGAATGAGGAAAGCATTGGATAGATTGGTCGTGCTAAAACTTAAACCGATGGACAAGTGTACATGCCAAAAGTTATTAGAGGTGGCCAAATTAATTTTCACGACTGATTTCACTGACAATCTGGCAGCTTCAGCATCAAAATCCTCTAATACCATAAAAGTGCACTTTTACAATATCTGCTAAATGGTTTGGTTAACACCATGGCTTCAACTGAAGGGGAATTGGAAGATACTTTGTTATCACCATTGGATTGTGGAAAATAAATCATAGAACAGTTTAATAAAGAATTTATAAGCCACCACATGGAGTTGCTCGAATGTTATGAGGCAGTGCAACCATTGTTTCTTACTCCCCAAAATACAGACGTACTTAGCAAGGCAGTTACTGTATCTGTGCATCATCCAGGGGCCACAGAGAGGTGTACTGGGAGGTTTACCGTAGCTGTAAAGCTTTTGTGATGCACGTTTGAAGGGGTTCGAAAGCTGAATGAATTTGACTTTTGAAAAGCTGTTGGTACTCAAGGCCACCAAAGAGCAGTGAGGTAGTGAAGTGCTAACAGGTAACTTTTATAGGTGGGCTAACATGCCTACATTCAGACCGACGTCTTAATTACTGCAAACCCCAAGGGCTCATTTTGCAGCCAAAAGTTAAACATAATCTAGGACACAAAAAAATCAAGCTCAATAGAGTTCTAATAACTCAAAAGAAAATTGGCCCAAGGTCAAACACATTTTCTGTCACCTATTGTTTGCAGTGATTTTATATTAACGGACAATGAATGAATCAGTGATTGGGTTTTATCTCCTCTACTGTGCACTATGCCACAGACTCTCCCCTGGGTGACAGACAATCCGCCAACGGAGTGAACCGCCATCGGCGTACTTCACTGAGGGACAGAAGGAAGGAGAACCAGCACACCAACAGACTTCATGCAGGAAGGGAATGTGAAGCAGGTGAGGGCCATTTTACCATCAACATTGTGTAATACTGAAAATATACTTTTAGGTTTTTAACAGCTTGTTAATATTTGTATTTTGATATCTCAACTATCCTTTTTCTTAAGGGAAAAATACAAAAGAGAAGATGGAAAGAGACATCAATAAACAGATGAGAAGGAAGAAGAAAAGAAAGTCTGGTACGATGTTATTGAGTGTCTGGAACATTCCAGTGCTGTCTGCCTTTCCATTGCTCTCAATTGATGATGTCTTTAGTGGAATGAAATAATTTGTTAGCAGAAAGTCCAAAGAGAATTTTATATTTGTGTAGTGCTCAGTTAATGCCCCAGATACTTTAATATTTTACCTGAAATCTGCTGACATCAGACCTAAACCTGAATATGCTCCCCCCCCCCCCCCCGACAGAGAATGCAAGTAGTGAGGAGAACATAGGCATCTCCTTATCCAACACTCCTCAGTCCAATCCGAATTCGACATCCAAACTCCCCCTCTTGCACAAACACAAGTTATCTTACGCCTCGAGCCCAGAACACATCACAGATCAGGTGCAAGAGGACGGTGGGTACCAAGAACCTATATATTCTCTCTCTCAATGCTTTGTGTGTGCCCCACACAGTCATTTAGCTTGGCCTAGCTTTGGTCAAAGTGTGTTTGTGGCATCTAAACTTGTTATTCCCTTGAATAGATGAGAGTGAGTGGTCCACAGTCAGTGCTGAGTGGACTGATGAGGACATTGAATCGGAGCTGGATGTGACCACTCCCATGTCAGAACACAATGTATCCACGGTAACCAGGGGCTCTGACATAGTCCGCTGTGTCTGCGGAGTGGAAGAGGAGAATGACTTCATGATTCAGGTGAGGAACGGACACCTTGTTAATTCACGATTAGCCTTGTCTTTCGCCTGGTTTATCAGAGTTGCCTACCCCTCCGCCCCTGCAGTAGGACCTCTTATCACTTCACTGTTCTGTTGCTGTTTGTTTTAAGTGTAGTATGTGACGTGACCACAACCTGGCCATTCTCTTCCAGTGTGATGAATGTCTGTGCTGGCAGCACGGAAGCTGCATGGGCCTCTATCAGTCCAATGTGCCTGACACCTACAACTGCCACATCTGCCGAGACCCACCAGGTTAGCACAGTGTAAACACTATCGTGTAGTACTGTCTCCTATGGGCTTCTCGTCTTAAGTGCATATGTTCATCCTGCCTGTTCTAACAGCCCAGAGGCGGAGCCAGCGCTACTGGTATGACAGGGATTGGCTGAGCACCGGTCACATGTATGGTCTGTCTTTCCTGAATGAGAACTACTCCCACCAGAACGGGAAGAAGATAACAGCCACTCACCAACTCCTGGGTGATGTGCACCACGTCTTTCAGGTGCTTAACGGTCTGCAGCTAAAAATGAACATCCTCCAGTGAGTACTATAAAAGTTACTGCAAATACTTTCCAAAAACGTCATGGACCACAGTTGGGTTTGATTGGTTCTGTGTTGTTTGGCCTTTAGTGGCTGTGAATTAGCCCTCACCAGGCTTGCCCCTCTTTTGAATCATTCTCTACAGAACCCACACACACTCTGACCTGAAACTGTGGAGCCAGCCCTGGAAGCAGGAGGAGGGTCTAGTTAGGAGCTGCAGCATAGAGACGAGCAGGGCCCCTTCACCTGCAGTCTGCGACAGGGAGCAGAGCTGTGGAGCGCTGAGAGGATTGTCAGTCTCTACCCCTTCTGAGAAGCCCAACATGTCGCAGAGTAGCCCAACCTGCCTCCAGGACTTGTACACTTCCTACATCAGCAGCGAGCACTGCTACCAGAAGCCACGGGCATACTACCCAGCGGTGGAGCAGAGGCTGGTGGTGGAGACACGCAGAGGTTCCGAGCTGGAGGACAGCCTGAGGAGCACAGAGAACCTGCTTGAGCTGGAGCAGCGCTATGGTGGGCCACGGGACCCAGACAGAGCCAAGCTCTACCCTAGCTGCCTGCTGCAGGACGAGGCCAAGATACAACCTATTGTCCTACCACCAGACAAGGTTGGTTGAGCTCAGTCTCTGAAATTAGTGTCAGTCGTGATATACAGTATGGATATAACAAGTGGGTAAATGTGTGGTGCACTATATGAAGCTGGTTTTTGTTCTGTTCAGGGTAAGGACCTGTACAAGAAGCTGTACGTGGCAAAGGAGAGGGAAGTAGAGGTGAATATTGAAGAGGCTGAGCCCAGCACAGACACAAAGCCACACCCCGGCGAAGAGAGTCAGCAGCATCAGCAATGGCAGATGAACCTTTTGGATCACATAGAGGCCATGCACTGCCAAGTCACACACAGGATGGATCTCATCGAGAAGGAGCTTGATGGTATTACTCTTAGGTGGCATTTACACAGACTGAACAAGTTAAACATGGGTTCTGCTTGGTTCATATACCAATTGATCAGTATTGGGTTTTCAGTGAAGGCAGCTTTAGACCACACTATTCCTTAGGACTGGCATCTTACCCTACCGGAGACAGATTTATAATATGATAACGGTCCTGTGGAAGGAAGAGACATTTCAGATTGGTACAAGTCACATTGTCATGCATTGTCTCAATGCTTTTATGTATTTACTTTTTTCTCCCCTCGTCTGCAGTGTTGGAGAGTTGGCTAGACTACACGGGGGAACTGGAGCCCCCAGACCCTTTAACACGACTTCCTCAGCTTAAACACCGCATCAGCCAGTTGCTCACCAACCTTGGCACCATGCAGCAGATCTCCCACTGCTCGTCAAACACATGAGGCCGCCACTGACCACAGCACTTCACCACATAAACCTGGTTGGAGCCCTGAGAGAAACGGTTGGGTTACAGGGATGGAGCTGAGGACAAAGGGGATTCCTAGAATCCACCATCTGAAGTATCTGTCAGTACTACTAGACTTTTTGGCAACAATGAAGCAGAATGAACAGCCCTACTTGTCTTTAATGCAAGAAACTGTGTATGTATATAGAACACAACTATGTGCACTTGTGTTTTTGATAGTAAGTTAACTCTTACTAATGATAATGTAGTTCTTCCAATATAAGACAACAATAATAAAAGCTGCTGTTGTTTTATTTTCTAACATAATTTATTATCTATCCAACCATGCTTTTTTATTTAGTCATTAAATGGCTTTGCTTAAAAGTTAACTTAGGTTGAAATGTATTTTTCATTAGGGTTTCAATTAAATGCATTCTAAATTCTGCATTCTTAAATAGCTTAATGATGTATTTTAAGATCATACATTATTTGTTCTTTTTTAAAGGGAGGGAAAATGTGTTGAGATTTTTTTTATATATATAGTGCAACTCCAGTTGTTTGAAATTCATTGACAATATTGAGGCTGTAAAAAGTAGTAGATTTTGTAAATTGTAAAATTGTCAGTTTAAACAAATATCTCTTGTTTGTCTCTATTGGTTTTGATATTTAGTTGTGATGTGTTTTCTTATATTTATGTTTGTTTAATCTTACTGGTTAAGTAACCTTGTTTCAATGTGGGCTCTGTGCTATTTTCTTGTATTTGATATTTGATTTAGAACATTATTTGTTTTATTATCTTGTCTGATTGAGTACTGAATATACAGCATAGTCTATAGTATTATGGACTGTCTGGCTGTTCCCTGTTCTGGCACCCAGCTATTGTGGTATTTAAAGTACCAGTGAAAAGTTTGGACACCTACTCATTTAATAGTATTTTTTTTATTATTTTACACATGGTAGAATTATAGACCTACAAAATATGAAATGAGATTAAATAATGTATTAACCAGAAAAATTGGTTAATAAATTGGTTGATAAAAGCTTTGTACATTCTTGGTATTCTCTCAACCCGCTTCACAATGTAGTGAACTGGAATGCTTTTCCAACAGTTTTGAAGTTCCTTCATATTTTGAGCACTTTCTCTTCACTCTGCGGTCCAACTCATCCCTAACCATCTCAATTGGTTTGAGGTGGGCTGATTGTGGAGGTCTGGTCATCTGATGCAGCACCATCAATCTCCTGGTAAAATAGCCTTTGGTCAAATAGCTTTTACACATAATTGAGGTGTGTTTTGGGTCATTGCTCTGTTGGAAAAACAAATGATAGCCATGCTGGTTGAGTTTGCCTTTAGGTGTGAATATATCATGGAGAGTCACCATCAGACCACCTTTACCCCACCTCTTCCTTTCTTTTTGACCACACATGGGGAGATCATCTGTTCACCCACTTTGTGTTTTTACAAAGACGATTTCCACCGGTCTAATATCGGTTTCTTGTGTCTGGGTCAATGAGGCACACATGTTAATTTAAATTAATTCCAGGTTACTACTTCATGAAGCTGGTTGAGAGAAAGCAGGGAGTGTTCCCAGCTGTCATCAGGACTACTTTAAATAATCTACAATAGAAAATGTATTTTTGTCTGTATAACACAATTTCATAGTTTAGTTTTTTATTCACCTAAAATTAAATAAATACCCTTGAATTACTAGGTGGGCCAAACATTTTACTGACAAGTGGAGCCAGCAGATGGCCTCACGGTGGGGGGGTCGGAGAAGGCCCTGCGTCTTCTATGGCAGTGCCACCTAGGTTGGTTTTTTTTTCATTCAGGGATATTACTTTGTTCTTTTCTTTTGTGCATTTTCTTTATCTTTGCATGCAATGGGTACTGGATTTTTGAAAATGTTTACCCATTCCTGAATTTGTTCTAGTACCTTATATGAATGTTTCACAATATTTATGTTAGCTGTACATTGGAATGCAGCGTCCGAATTATCACTCTGTTATATTTTTTTATGTGATTTTTTTAGAGAGGACTTCGAATTTGTTTTATCCAAGATCCATCATGGCAATTTGTGGTATTTGTTTGAGGAAAAGTATAATAAAGCATTGAACGGTTGTCAATATTATATGTATAGTCTGTACTTACCCTTGACTTTGAAAAAGGTAATGGACCATACTCTTAACTTACCTATAAATTTACAAGTTTACTACTCAGAATCAGATAACGGGGGATTAGTTCCGAATACTTAAATGTATTTGTTAATATGCAGTCAAACGGATTTAGATGCAAAGAAACAGCTCGGAGAAGATACATTTTACTGTATACAAATTCATTGGCGCTGAGCCCTGTGAACGCGTTGAATGGTTCCGCCTTGAAATGTGTTAGATCAGCGTGGTGGTTTCATTTGACACATTGGAGTCGAGTTGTTCTCAACACTAGGAGAAAGACAGTCAGCCTCTGCTATTCCCACGGTTGTATCCAGCGTCAACGGGTGAGTAATATGGTGCTAAAGGTACAGTCTTGGAGATGAATGGTTCTAAAGAAATGGTGTGCATCCGAATATGACTGTCGTGGTCAAGTTTCTCTGAGTAAAGATTTGATGTACGTTGTTCTTAGCATGTATTTGCGAGCTGACTTAGCAAGCAAGCTATCTACTGTAGCTAATATATTACACTAGTAGTACAGGCTACAAATCTTGCTAATCTTGTATAAAACCTAGTGTGGTCGACTTTTGAATACATTCTGGCCATTTACAGTACACACGGTTTAATATGTTGTATTACGATACCACGTAACGTTTGCTAGCTAGGTTGCTAACTTAACTGTAATAGCCTAGTACAGTAGCTAGCTAACGGTAGACCAACAGCTGAGAGCCAGATTGGTACGAGAACACCGGAGCTATACAGTCTGTGCTACCTGTACCGTAACATTAACCCGAGATGCTACTGCACACGTAAGATAGATGTTTGACCAGTAATAGTACTATTCGCATTTAATTAGTTATTGCTTGGTTGTTTAGCCAACCATATTTTGTTAATGTTTACTGTAGTAAGACAATTCATTTAAATGATTTCACATTCAGAACAACTGGCAAATGACTTAGGGAGATGGACTGCCACTGTCTGGTAAGCTAGAGCAAGTCCTTGACAGAGGAGCAATGTCCTTTAAACCCTATGGCATTTGGTTCCCTTACCCCAGTAATGTGTTCTTTAGTATTCGTTCTGCTAACCTAGATTCCCAAAATACAGAGATTAAAAAAACACACAAACAAATGCTACCATAGCCATGCGATTAGTGACAGCTGTTTACAAGTCCAGATGGCCTCTGCTAGTCTACAATAAACCCACAAACACATGCCCCTAATGTTGTGTTCAGACAAAGACTAACATTTATTGTTGATTTATGTGCTATGCTTCAGTATGTAATCCCGATTCATGTTGGCTAGTCAACTACTTAGGTTATATTAATTTTATAGAGAAAGACATTTTGTTATATAATTTAGCCTGCCTAATGCTTGAGAATGAAGAAGATCTGTGGAACTGTAATTTATGCTCTCCCCAGGATGGTTGAGAATTGGTATGTTGGCAATAGCAGAAGATTGTTCCTTTCTTCACTCAAATCGGTAGAAACAAAGCAAGCCTTCAACTGCACTTGCTGATGATTTTTCATGGGTCTGTTCCTGTTCTGTTGTAGGAAATGGAAACATGTCCACTAATACTTGAGTCGTGGAAAGTCTATAGGTGCTTTGTAAACCGCATATGATTCTCTTTACTCTGCCCGGCCTTACACCTGCGCCCTGGCTGCGCAGCTACTGTTGCATTGTCTCTTTCTATTCCATTGGCTGTCCTTCCCTCCTCCATATTTGGTTCTATTTTTGTTGGTGTCCCTGGGGAAGTCTTTGCCAAGCTCTGTTTTGAGCTGGATGGGTAGGGGAGAAGGTAGGACTGGTGAACAGTGTATCCTCTTGGGCCTCATTTCAGTTGATGAATGTTCCTTGTGTGGTTTATTTGTCTTGTTAAATTAACTGCCTAGGAAATTTCATCCGTTTTTGAAATTCCTATGCTGGTACCTCATTCTGATATAACGTTGGAGGGTGGAGAGTCACTTAAATCAGCAGTATACTGGCAATGATTCGTTCATCATTCAACCACAGAAGTATAAAAAACCCACATTGAAAGTTTTTTCAAGATCAAGCTGTAATTAGATGGTCATCTTCATTTTAGGTAAGATTGGAGCTACTGTAGCACATCTGTTGGATTGTACCACACAAGACAGCCTTCGCTCCACATGTGCATCAATGACCCTTGGCCGCCCAGGACCCTGTTGCCGCTACACCGCTTTCTTTCCTTTGACCACGTTTGATAGGTACTGACGACTGTTGATGGGTACTGACGACTGTTGATGGGTACTGACGACTGTTGATGGGTACTGACGACTGTTGATGGGTACTGACGACTGTTGATGGGTACTGACGACTGTTGATGGGTACTGACGACTGTTGATGGGTACTGACGACTGTTGATGGGTACTGACGACTGTTGAAGGGTACTGTCGACTGTTGATAGGTACTGACAACGGTTGATAGGTACTGACGACTGTAACCCCACAGCTGCAGTGTTGGAGATGCTCCAACCCAGTTGTCTAGCCATCACAATTTGTCACTGGTCAAAGTTGCTCAGATCTTTACACTTGCCCTTTTACTCCTGCTTCTAACACTTTAAGGACAAAATGTTAACTTGCTGCACAATATATCCCACCCACACTGACAGGTGCTTTGATGACGAGATTATCAGTGTTATTCAGTTCACTTGTCAGTTGTCATAATAGTTTAGCTGATCGCTGTAGTTCTGTACAGTAATCATAAGTGGTTGCTAGAGCATACTTAGATACGACTGCCCTTTCAGAAGTCTACCATGGGCAGCGATTAGACAATCCAGCAAAGTAGTGTTTTCAATATGCCACCATAAAGGACATAGCTCATGAATTTATTAATTATTAGCAGTATTCTTAAACATCACCCTGCACTGCCACAAGAGGTATGGCCACCCTTTTGAGCCTGGTGCCTCTTTAGGTTTCTTCCTACACTCCGGCCCCGTAGGGAGTTTTTCCTAGCCACTGTGCTTCAATCCTGTTGTTACGTGCTCACTGGGGTTTTAGGCTGGGTGTTTTTGTAAAAGCACTTTGTGACAACTGCTGTTGTAAAAAGGGCTTTATAAATAAATTTGATTGATTGATTGATTGATAAACAATTAAGAAAGATTGGAGAATTAAAATTGCCACAACTAGTATGGGTTGTTAATGTGCCTTGTTTTGTGCTAGTATTATGGGTTTAAATTCCTGGAAGCACTTAATCGCTTAATGTCTCTGGGTTTACCTGACAAGAACAGGCATCAGTGTTTATTTTGGCACCTATTTTTAATTCAGTCTAGTCTTAGTCATTTTTAATAATATCTGAAAGTGTTTGTCATAGTTGTGTTGAATAAAGTTTTAGTCTAGTTATTATCAAAATTATGACGATAGTGAGACATTTTAGTCAACAAAATGCCCTTAAGTTTTAGCCACATTTTTGTCAAAAGTATTGCCTCATTGATTTAAAGGCCTAGTAAACATACAATGTCTTGTTTTAGCAACTTTTCTTTCTGCAAAAACATTACTGGTTGATTTTGCGCTCAAATTATTGGAAGGACACCTTAATCTCCCACAGAACCAGGGCAATAGTCAATGCAGGAACAACTAAGCCAGGGAGAAGCACCATAGTGAACCCAGTGCATTCTTGGCAGACGGATCAAAGAACAGTCAGAGCGGTGTCTTTGTAAATCACTATTGTCGTTGACGAAATGAACACCGGTAGTTATAACCACTCCACATCTGTGAAGATGACTAAATGTTATTAAAAAATGACGCTGATTGCTCTTGACTTGAGCCCTTTTGGGCTATGCTTCCATAACCAGACTGTTAAGCTGGGGTTGTTTTACTGAATAGATGGAGCTGTCTGTTTCCTCAAAATTGTTTCAAATAAATACACATGTAATCTACACTGAGCAGGGTAATTGGATTTCTATTTTTAGATTTTCTTTTCTTAAGAAATCTTTTTTTTAAATAAATAGCAACCTTGGTCGTGTATTCCCCTGAAGGAAAATATCCCTTGGCTATGTGTCAGTAAGCACTGTTAATAAGGGAAAGAGGGTGGGGAATACTATACAAAAAACACAAAGGAAGAAGCGAACATCAAACACCCATTACCCATAATGAATATCCTGTCTGAGGTTTTGTTTGACTTTTCCACAGCTGTATAGCCCTTCTGTGGTCTGTCCTGGCTGTTTATTGTCTGACTGCTGTAGCCATCTGCTAGGAATAAACCATTCCCTGATCCAATCCATTTGACCAAGCTTCTTCTTTCTTTTGAATCAAGTATTTCGACCGCATCCACTGACACTTTCAGCCGAGACATAAGTGAAATCCTCATCCATGCCATGTTTTAATTAGGCATTCATTAAACTAGGTAATGGAGATGAGTCACACGCTACGCATTGCTCAGCCAGCCAACCATATATATTTTATCATTCTGGCTGCCCGGCTCCCATGCAGACTACTTGGAAAGCTGCCCATGCTCATTAGCTGGCTCACCGTACCCCAGGTAGCAGTAGACACAAGTTCCTTGCATCTCTCTACATGTGGATTCCCTCCCGTGGCCTGGCCCTGAGAACATGACCCAGGCTATCAGCTGGGAGCCGGAGACAAAGTGAAACCCTAGACAAACCCAGGGCTTCGGTCTTTGACCCTAGTGAAGAGGCTGAATTCAAGTAGTCATTGCCTGCTGTTATGTTTTTTTGGGTGGCAGGTGTTTGGGTTTGTGTGTTTTGGGGATAGATCTGGTGTGCTGAAGTGATACACTACACTGCGGCAGAGGTTCTGTTGAATGTTGCATGTGACACAATTAGGTTTAGCTTTCGAAGTTCCTCTCCCTCCCAATCCAGCCTCTCTAATTGTTATTCACAGCGATATCTAAGAAGACACTTCAGCAGATGATCTACTAGACGTGGCAGCAAAAACAAGAGCCTGTTCAGTCCTAATCCATCTAAATGTGTCAATCGTAGTTCCTCCCCACCTCCATCACGGCCTGGTTTGAGTCTGTGTCTGACTGCTGCTGAGAAACTGCAACGTTGTAGAACAGGCAGAAAAGGGTCATCACCTATCAAAACGTCAATGGCAAAAAAACAAAGCATGCAGGAAAGATCCCTGCCAACCCTTCCCAGCCGTTTCACTCTTTGTTCCACGAATTATTTCCAAGTAGGTGGAGGTAAGGCGGCTAGGCCGTACTGGTCAGTAATTACCAGGTACATTCTGCCACCTTAACAGTGTCTCCTCATGCTGTGACCCTCTGCAACCGTCCATCTGTTCAACATGCATCAACAAGACTGCTCGCCTCCACCATCCAGCAAAGGCAGGATAATATGGGTTGAAATGGTATTTCAGGCTTAGAGTTATTGTATGGGTTTTAACACCACTTGTTATAAGAGCAAGGTTGTTAACCCCCAGGGTTTTAGGTCCACTTCCAAACTGGCACTCCTATTATAATGGGCAAATAATCATGACTGTTCATTAATCATCTACAATACTAATAATTGCCAAATACTAATGCTATAGGTACTAACCTGGATCTAACTAAGTGGATCTTAGCGGATGATAAAATCCTCAGTTTAGCTGAAATAACTGCGATGTAATATGTAGGCCTACAGTAAGTTATTGAGTTAGGTTTTAGTTTAGGCATTAGAACAAATATGATCTTGAATTCTATTGGATGTTACTTCCCCACCAGGCAGGTTGTCTTGGTGAATGCGATGCTTAAACTGGGATGTGATTTATGGGACACTGTTCACATGTTCATCGATCGAAAATTGTCCCCTGTCTGATGGAGTGGAAGTGTTGTGTGGCCTCTTTTTACCAATAGTAATTCATGTGCTACAAAACAAAGTCTCCCAAAATAAAGTAGCAAGAGTGTAGGCAGCAGACCTAAAAAAGAGCTGTGTCAGAGCTGGGTGTGAATTGTGCAAAAACTCTTTAGTATTCTAAACATGGATGCAGATTGCTTGGGCTTCAGGAGGCAAGTTGTAATCCTTTCAGACTGCCCAGTCTAGAGCTACTGAAGTTAATTAATTAGAATCACAATTGCTTAGCCAGGGGGTAAAAGTACATTTATTCCTCCTGAACCATTTGGTACAGGGACCTCGGCTTGGTCCTCTCTGTGAACTTTTAATGATAATAAATCAAATAAACACATTTGTTTCTATTGCACTGTTATGCAAAACCTTAAGTTTGTTTTACAAAATGGTCCTGCACCCAGTGGAACACTGGGCCCACAGCACAAGGGATTTCATCCCAGTACCTAACATCAGTCTTGGTGTTATTAACTAACACGTGGTCTGTGCAACCCTCCACGGACACACCTCCTTGACCATCATTGACCCACTGCCAAACTGGTCATGCTGGAAGATGTGGCAGGCATCTTAACCTACACCACGGTGTCTCCAGACTCACACGTCTGTCACACATGCTCAGTGTGAACCTGCTTTCATCTGTAAAGAGAACGAGGAGCCAATATTGGACCTGCCAAATTTGGTGTTCCCTGGCAAACGCCAATCAAGCTGCATGTTGCTGGGCTCTTTGTGCACTGGAGGTCCATTGTTGGGGCTCTGGCAGTGCTCCTCCTGTTCCTCCTTACACAAAGAAGCTGATACTGCTCCTGATGCTGGGCTGATGCTCCTTCTACAGCTCTGTCCAGCTTTGCTCATGTAACGATCAGTCTCCTGGTATCTCCTCTATGCTCTTGAGGCTATACGGGGGGACACAGCAAACCTTGCAACGGCACTTATGGATGTGCCATCACGGAGGAGCTGTATTACCTGTGCAATCTGAATGGGCTGCAGGTACCGCCTCATGCTACCAGTAGTGACAAGGACACTAGCAAAACCAAAACTAGAGAGGAGTCATTCAGGCAGGCTAACGCCATAGCAATTGTCTGGCCGCCACCTGCAAAACCAATTTATTTTTAGTGGTGGTCTTGCTGTTGCCTTTCCGGTGCACCTGTTGTCACTTTCTTTTTGCCGATTGATTCACAATCTCATGCTTCCTAACTGAACAGATCAATATCTCTGAAGTTTAATTGGCTTATACTGTGAACACGTGTTCTTACACACGCCTTCTTTTCAATATATTAATTAAAAAATGAATACATATGGATGCTGCAACGCCAGAATTAATTTAGACTTGGTTACAATTGTCTGCAGTCCTTAACTCTCCAGTTTAGGAAAAGGTTTATATTTTTTAAAGTGTGTCTCCATCCTTTACTAGAATAGCTTATGCAGCTGCGTAGACCTCAAATTGACACATCAAGGCTGACGTTCAGTATCCTGAGGCAAGATGGTAACAACAAGAAAAACAACTCCACATTTTCTCCCCTAGAAGCAACCCTGGGCAGCAGGGTCAGATCAAAAAAGATGTTACTAGAGTGATAGGGATGCTTTTTGTTTTCCAGCTGTGACTGCACCCTTTGCACTTCTGAAATATTACTTCAGCTATGAGGCTCCAACAAAAGCATCAATGCTGAATTTATATTTACAACCTTGCAATTGGCACTTCCCAGATGGTTACAAATATAGCATAAAAGGCCTAACATAACCATCTTTTCACTGCAGACAATGTGAATGAAATGTGGCGGATGGCTTTTCAATTTCTTGTTGTACCAAACTCTGACCCCTAAGCCGCAGTATGTAACGAATTTTCAGATTGGTGTTCGGTTACATCACCTGCTGCACTTCACTTATCAGCCTACAACTGTAGGCCTAGGCTACATGTACTTTGCTTTCCTCTTTGTTTCTTTTAACGTAGGTGCTTAAACTTCTAATTGTGAGGATGGAAAATGGGATAACCAACTCATCTAATGCCTGATGATGAAAATTGGTCTCCATGGCAACTGCCGGCAAGATTCTACTGGGGCAGAGGTTTCACTGGGAGGGGATGGTGGTAGGGGTGGGGGGGCTGGTGTGTGGGATGGGGGGGCTAGGCCGGGCCGGGCCATAGCTCTCTAGTCTGGGTAATTGGGTTAGGAGACACACAGTTGGACTAACCAGATTTGTCTGTATATGGGGAAATTGTGTGTCTTGAGGAATTGATTAGGCAATGGAAGATTTTTTATATAATTGTGAAATTTGGTAACAACAAACAAACAAAAGTGTTCCCCCTCCGTTTTTGATCACTTGTGGCTCTCCAAAATAACAAAAACATTGTTCATACCATGTAGTGAGTTTAATCAAGGTGTCATATCAAATTGTTGTTTTGGATATAATAGAAAGGTGATATGTTCTTTATGTATGAATATGAACATTATTTTCTGTATTCTGTTTAGATTTATTTAGACAATATTCTTCTTCAGATTTCTTGCATTTGACCAGCCGCTTTATTTTGGGAGCATTTATCGTTCATATTCAATAGACATCTGAAAAGCAAATTCAAATTTTATTCAATTTGCAGTAGTCGTCTACTTCCATGGACTTACATAATCCCTAAAAATAGCATGTAGAATAAGTGTTTTACCCTTCACTGGCAGGCGTTTTGCACTTCTCATTAAAGCACAGCTCACAAAAATTATTCCAACTTTACAGAGAGTGCACTATGAAAGGAACATTAACTGATGCTTATTGTTGAAAATTGTCACATCACCATTGTGCTAATAGACAGCCAAGTTCATACCCCTCTCTTTTAGTCGTTGGCCGTGCCTGGTCCTATCGCAGCAGGAGATCATGCAAGAGTGTGTCATCACTGTCACCAATTTAGTAAAATGGTGGCATGAGACAGGACCAAACGAATGGAAAAAAACTAGGAAAACCGGATTGGATGCAGTGGTACTGTGATTATGAATGCGTTTTCCCCCATTGCCTCCTCCAACCGCCGTCCCTAGTGGCCTCCTCCAACCGCCGTCCCCAGTGGCCTCCTCCAACCGCCTTCCCCAGTGGCGTCCTCCAACCGCCGTCCCCAGTGGCCTCCTCCAACCGCTGTCCCCAGTGGCCTCCTCCAACCGCCGTCCCCAGTGGCCTCCTCCAACCGCCTTCCCCAGTGGCGTCCTCCAACCGCCGTCCCCAGTGGCCTCCTCCAACCGCCGTGCCCAGTGGCCTCCTCCAACCGCCGTCCCTAGTGGCCTCCTCCAACCGCCGTGCCCTGTGGCCTCCACCAACCGCCGTGCCCAGTGGCCTCCTCCAACCGCCGTGCCCAGTGGCCTCCACCAACCGCCGTCCCCAGTTGGCCCCCCACCCAATGCAATGTTTGTGCTGTTAAAAGTTTTGCGGTGGCATTTGATATGTTCCTCAGACCCATTGTTAGGTATAAAGCAGAGCCTCAGCCTCGGAGTGAGTAGGCAGTTCTTGGTTGATGAAGGCACTGATGTCATTGACTGGTCCTCACGGTCCCCAGATCTGAATCCAAATGAGAATGATGTATCGGTGCATCCAACATCTCCAAGTAGCACCACCAAGTAACCCTAAAGGATACCATCCACCATCTAATCACGAGTATGCATGGGGACCATACACCCTATTGAGTCTTGTGTTGCCGTGATGAAAGTCACGCAAGTTGAAACGGCCTCGAATTGCAATTGTGTGTGTATGTGCATACTTTACCTCAGCTTACTCCTCATTTCCTGCTATTCCAATTGCACTGGTAGATATTTCACACCGGTCACTGCTATAGCCCATACTTCCTTTGGCCAACATTTAGTTCTCTGTTGTCAATGACAAGCCTTCAAGAGAAGCTAATCACACTGATATCTGATTAGTGCAACTGCCGAAAATAAGACCTGGTTGTATGTGTCTCTGTTTAGTGTAGTTAAATTATTGTTTTATTTCCTTTGTAAATATCAGTTTGTCCCTGTTGTACTACTAACAGTACCAGGAAGAAGGTACTGTTTAAGCCTTTTGTACTACTAACAGTGACAATGTGTTTTTTCCCCATGTCATTGCTTCTTGTCTCTAGTGCTGTCAACCACACATTGTTCGTACCAGAGTTCCTGTCATTAATCACCACTAGTTTCATGTCATCTTCCTTTCTTATCAGTGAACAATGTTAAGAGGGCTCTGTTGGCTGTGTGCCTCCCTGGGTATCCAGGGCAACAGATGTCTTTCTTTCGATTTATCATGAAATATATTTTGGATCTATCTTGAGATTTCTACTGATGCCGGCATTATAGTTCTCGGCTACCCAAACTACTTTCTTCAGCCATACCCTGCGCTGGTCCCAAAGATGTTGGTTCTTTCTCCATGTGGAACTTGGATCCAACCACTGCGCTGTTTGGATTTTAACACTTTCTGGACAGCAACCATTGTTGCAAAACACTTTTTTTCTCCACCTTTAAGAATGAGGGCACAAAAAATGGGTGCTTCTTTTCAGGGTATTTTAATGGTTTAACTAATGAAAACCCATGATGTTCACTACACACATTGCCAGTTCTGTTTGCCCCACCCCACTGCCTCCTGTTGCTATGCTTGATACTGATACCATGTCTTAGACTCTACTCATAGTAGCCCATGGAGTTGGGTTCTGTTTTGGTAGAGTAGGCTACTGCTAACTTATTCTTATTTGCCCATATCGGAAGCTCTACCTGTGATTTGGCAGAAATATGACCAGAATGATCTGTATGCAATTGTCTCAATAAATAGCCTATACAGTTTATTTTATATAACTTCATATAACACATACTCCCCCTGTCTCACATATTTGTGTACCTACTCCCTCACTCTCTAACATGATCTACCATACTCTCACCACTCTCACACATACAGCCCAGCATTCTCTCTCTTTCTTTCTACACATAACAACACTAATCTTCCAGAGCCCAGGTTGACAGGCTGGTAAGTGAGGTTTACGTGCTGTACTAGGTTCAGTCAAGCCAAACTAATGGATCGTCTCATCCTATTTGCTTGTTAGCTAACTTTACCCGCTGATGGTGGGGATTACTTCGGTTCCCTGATACCCGGTCAGAAAACACACGAAGGCTGCAATCTAAGGTGTCTCAGACTGGAATAATCTACCAAACTGTAGTCCAACAGAAGATTTTGAGTCATCAGGCATGCAGGATGCTTGCCTGATGCTAGTACAGTTTAGGGAAATAAGTTGGGGGTGGTAGAAATATTTTGTTTCTGTGAAGACTCACTCTTTCAATCTCCCTTAGGTGTGATTGACCCTTATCAGACCCACGTTAAGATGGATGAGCTTCAGGATGTGCAGCTGACTGAGATCAAGCCCCTGCTCACAGATAAGGTGAGTGGGCAGGAACACACCAGCTCAAGCACTAACACAAACCTGCATCCAATCTCCCTGACGCGCGTTGTAGGACTCCTTGACTCATTGTTTTCTGTCTACCAGCGGGCTGATGGGGGCGTAGGCTAGGCTATGTGGTGCCCTCATTTCAGGCAACGAATACTCTGATCTGGTTATAATCCTAATGCAAAATGAACATAACCAGTATCAAATATGATTCTCACCACAAAATGAACCCCAAAACGATATGTGCAGTTCTTCTGTTTTGACACTCGCCAAGTAGCACAGTGGCCTGGTCACCACTATGCAGTACAGTTGGGTTGTGAGGTGCCAGCATACTGCCCTGCCCCAGGGTTACTCCGAGGAAGGCTCAATGTCAACTGATTTTAGGTTTTCTCTTTTCAGAACGGCAGAAACTTCCAGGATTTTGATTGTCAGGTGAGTCAAACGTGTCTTCGGTGTCTGTGTGCCTAGCGTCGGTACTCATCAGGAAATGGCTGGACCTAGTTGGATCCAGTGAATTAACCACTTGCAAAGCCTATATGTTGGGGGGTTTGGAGAGAGACCATCTGACCTCCACCAACATGGTGAGGGATATCGTAATGTGCTTTGGGCTGATCTTCTTTACTGGTGGTTTCTTTTTCCCATGACTCCTAGTTGACTCCTTTCCAGGTAACCTACACACACACACACACACACACACACACACACGCACAGCACGCTTCTCTCCTGCAACGTCTCGGTGAGGACATGGGTGATATGTTGTCATATGTTGTTTATGATAAGCTGAGTTCCAGGTCTTGTGTCCTCTGGATTGGTGGGTTGTAGGTTGCCGTTCTTGGACTGAGCGTGTGTGGGTGTAGATCTCTTCACTGATGCCTGACGTCCCATACTGTAGGCTTTGCAGTGTAATTAAGGAAACCCTGCCGTCTGCAGGGGACTTGAGAGGAGCCTTGCTGCACCTCATTTCGTTAATGACCCGGACTCCCTCTCCTAGTTGATCACTATTACTCTTTTGTTAGTGTCTCGGAGGGTATATAAAAATCCATTAACTTCCAGGTCTGTCTCGTCTTTAGCATTTCACCCAGACTGACAGTGGTTGGAATGAAATCCGGAATGAGCCACACCAGTCCCACCAGTGTTGTGTTGAGCATGCTCATGTTGTTTTGTGCATCCTGGTCCCTCTGCTCCCGCCCACAAGGAATTACCAAGACCAACACACAAGGTTACTATAGATTATGGGTGAGGAGGGGGACAACGGCAGAGGTTTATGTTGGCCAATCCTCCATCTCCTTGTCGTTGTTCCTCATTAAACCAGCACCTCTGTAAGAGTCTATTTGCATCTGTTTTCATCTGTGCCCTCCCTGTCACTGAGTCTCTGATGAGAGGGTCTGCTATCAGGCATGACTGTGTTTTGGATGAGAGGGTCTGCTATAATGCATGACTGTGTTTTGGATGAGAGGGTCTGCTATCGAGCATGACTGTTTTGGATGAGAGGGTCTGCTATAATGCATAACTGTTTTGGATGAGAGGGTCTGCTATAATGCATAACTGTTTTGGATGAGAGGGTCTGCTATAATGCATAACTGTTTTGGATGAGAGGGTCTGCTATAATGCATAACTGTTTTGGATGAGAGGGTCTGCTATAATACATGACTGTGTTTTGGATGAGAGGGTCTGCTATCGAGCATGACTGTGTTTTGGATGAGGGGGTCTGCTATCAGACATGACTGTGTTTTGGATGAGAGGGTCTGCTATAATGCATGACTGTGTTTTGGATGAGAGGGTCTGCTATAATGCATAACTGTTTTGGATGAGAGGGTCTGCTGTAATGCATAACTGTGTTTTAGATGAGAGGGTCTGCTGTAATGCATGACTGTTTTGGATTAGAGGGTCTGCTGTAATGCATGACTGT
>JACXGK010002638.1:33464-52734 GCA_016801125.1 Novumbra hubbsi | reverse complement strand
GATTCCGTCTCTCACAGTTGAAGTGTGCCTGTGGTATGAATTACTGTTTTAGATTCCGTCTCTCACAGTTGAAGTGTGCCTGTGGTATGAATTACTGTTTTAGATTCCGTCTCTCACAGTTGAAGTGTGCCTGTGGTATGAATTACTGTTTTAGATTCCGTCTCTCACAGTTGAAGTGTGCCTGTGGTATGAATTACTGACCTCTACACAACATCGGCAGTGTATCAAATACTTGTTCTTCTCACTGTAGATATTCCTTTTCTCATATGTGGGTCATTCTCTAACTACACCATCAATTCACATTTATTTTTATTAGATCATAAATAGTTTTTTGGGTGACTTTATTCTGCTGTTTTGGAATGAAACACTCAGGTTCACACCTGTCCCCTTTAATATAATGTGTAATCCTTTAACTTAATTAAATCATAAGTTTTGTCTGTAAGCATTTTAGGAATTATCTATTGTTTTTTACACAAAATACCACTGTCCCCAGTGCTTTTGTCATTTCCACCACACTTACAAATGAATTGCACAATAATGTTTTTTTCAATGTTTGATAGCTTGGTGACCATAGAAACAGCTAGGAAAAGTTGAGCACATTGTGACATTGCAGGTATATTTTTGTGGAGGATCCTAAAATGGAGACAATTTAAAGGTAAATATCCCTAACATAAAGAGTATGTTTAAAGTGCGTCATTTCCAAACATGCCATAAACTCAATAAATGTCAAGGAAATGTGAAATTAATTTGTCTTATATAGTATATTTTGTGACATTATATGGCTAGTTCCAAAACTGGTATTCTCATTGGTAGTTTGCTTTTTAGCTGGTGGAAAAACTGAGAAAATGACATTTCCACCACTGTCATTTCCATCACATCATGAAAAACAATGATATGATTTAAGTGTAGAAATCAATTAAAATAAATTCAATTGTGTTAAACACGTTTAAATATTGTGCTACAATGCTTTTAAAACTGGAGTATGTGATAATATTTTAAATACAAATTCATGTTTTTTGACACGGTGGTTATGACATTCTCCATGGACTTCTTAAAAAGAACAAAAGAATTGATACACCTAAATAATTTCAGGGCCACCATAGTTGTATATTGCTCCTGCACAAATACGATAACATATTAAGATTTATGATTTACTGTAACAAAGAGATACATCTTCTTAATTTTGATAATTTTGTCACCAAAAGAGGAGGTAATTGGAGATTGACCCATATATCTTAACAATATACACAAAGGAGAGCGGAAATAAAAAAAATATTTCATATAATTAATAATGGGATTTTATTGCCTAAAAAATTGAACTTTTATTCTGAAGGAAAAATCCGATAACCGGAAGTCTTATTGTTGCCATCGAATCTCTAGTGTTGTCAGCATGACGCTAATAAAAACGTTTGTTTGAATACATCCATTTCCATTTCTGAGCAATCCAAAATCCCAGGTGTCATTTATTTAAAAAATCGTACACTCCCTGTAACCTGTGTATAACAGCATTCAAGTGCACACTCGTAACAAGGCAGATCTACATTTAATTTGTATGTTAAAAAATGTGTGCGGTAAAAAATCGAAATGTTCAACAACAAGAAATGAATACACCCCAAATATCTAACCAACCAATGTGGTTCAACCGGGTGCGACAACCTCCCCTATGTCCTCCACAACACAAGGCGGCGAAGCTGAGGCAACTTGCTCTGTCTTAATTCAGGGTGGCCGCTCTGTATTTTTTGAGTCAATGGGCAACCGGTAACAACAGAAGAGGTGTGTGACAATTTACGCTTTTATTATTACATGTTACAATTATCAAACAATCCGGTTTTATTATTGAATTACATTAGTTTCTTTGCATTGTCATATTCCGGGAATAATTACGTGAACTAGTTAAAAATATATATTTAGCGTCTGAAGAATTGGGGATGTTGTTGAGTTGTAACGCGCGTTAGCTAGCTAAAAGTTGCTGCTTCATGGTAGCGCGTGAGCTTGTGATAGCAGATAGCTAGCAAGCGTTCTTAATTAAGACAGTGGGGGCTTATTGACAAGCTAACTTTCTATTTCTGACAAAACCAGTTAGTCTGTCGATACGTGCATTTTGTTATGTATTAACACATGGGCCCAATTATATTACCGTTATTAAAAAATGATTGTTAATGTCATGATTCTGTTACTAACTTTCAGTTTCGTTCAGGTACTGTAGCTACAGTATAATACTAGCAAAATGCTAACTACAGCTAACGATGTTAGTCATTTTGACAAGCAATAAGTAATTGATCATTGAGTGGAGTGGGTTAGCAACGTGTTTGGTGATTATCTATCTAGTTGAATACTGTTTGTCTTCCACAGGATTTGAAAATAACCTGCAAAGATGGTGAGAATGATCGGAATTCCCTGTAATACTACTGTAATGTCCTAAATGAACGTGAAATGGACGTAGCCAACGGTGTTGTATTGCGAGTGTCTAAAACACTCGTAGTACACTACTACACTACTCGTTGTAGAGGAAAAATACTATTAACTTAAAACATTTAGTATAGATGTCATTTATGCTGGTATTAATGTAAAAAACGTACATAATAGCCACTTGAACCGACAGTGCCATTGAACTGTTTGTATAAAATTAGCTGCCAACTGTATTAATGTAATGTTATTTTGCTAATTTCGTATTGTTGTTTACCTTTAGTCTCGACGATATGATTCAAGAACAACCATCTTTTCGCCGGAAGGTACTTTTTAAATGTTTTTATTTAAGTCTTCGTAAACCTCTAAAGGAACGGAGAACCATTTTTTAAATATTCTTTGTTTTATTTAGGTGTATCTTAACATTATGTAAATAAATATGATGGAGCAGTTTACCGATACAGGTGTGACTTCTAAAGGGAAACCACTCTACAATATCCCAAAACAGCTTTCAATTTGCCATGTTTCATGTAATGTGTTCAGGCCGATTATACCAGGTAGAATATGCCATGGAGGCCATTGGCCATGCTGGTACATGCCTGGGGATTTTGGCCAATGATGGAGTGCTCCTGGCAGCAGAAAGGAGGAACATCCACAAGCTGCTGGATGAAGTGTTTTTCTCAGAAAAGATCTACAAGCTCAATGAGTGAGTTGTTACTTACTTGTGTTTATTGTCTGATTCAAATCTAGCTACACACCTTTCTATTGTGAACTTTCCCTCTTGTGTTGCAGGGATATGGCCTGTAGTGTGGCTGGAATCACATCAGATGCCAACGTGCTGACCAATGAGCTTAGGCTAATAGCACAGAGGTGAGCAGCGGGTGGGGTAAGATGAAGAAAGGGGGCAACTGAATGTGCAAAGCATTGTGTCAGTAAGTCACTGACAGTGGGGTGGCCGCATACTTTATAGCATGGCCGGTGAGGGAAGTGTTTTAGAGATCCGAAGAGACTTGTTTCCTTTACTGATAAATGTTCCTTTCCCATTTGACTGGCAAGGAATCAAAAATGTGTCTCTTGGAAGTAGCCCAAATCTTTGCACCGTTCCTTTGTCCCAAATGCTCCCGAATTGAAGCAAATGACAAAGTAGCCTTGTTGAAACAAGTAAGTAATTCCATTTTTGTTTTCACACAGATATCTACTACAGTACCAGGAGCCTATTCCCTGTGAGCAGCTGGTTACAGCTCTGTGTGACATCAAGCAGGCTTACACACAGTTCGGAGGTAGGTTAAGTGCTTGCAAGCTCGCTAGTGAGTCCTTTTGCTGCTCCCAGTAAGCAAATAGAGCGCTGTCCAAATCGTAAATTGCACTCTAGATTCAAGATTAAAACAGTAAATAATAAGCATAAGAGTTTTTAAAGTTCTGTTTGGTTTGACCACAGGGAAGAGGCCCTTTGGCGTGTCTCTGCTGTACATGGGCTGGGACAAACACTATGGCTTCCAGCTTTACCAGAGTGACCCCAGCGGGAACTATGGTGGCTGGAAGGCCACATGCATCGGCAACAACAGTGCCGTAAGTCTGTTTCACGTTTTTCATTCAATTTGGTTTGACATGTTTTAAATGAACAATTGCAGAAATGTTAATTGTCTCAGTTAATGTTGGTTTGAAGAATCACATAAAAAATAAAAAATAAATCACGTAATGAAAAAACATATGAATCTTTCAGTTTTCCTCATCTTCCAGTGTCCTTTTAAAACCACTTCTGATAGTTTTAAAATGTAAAGGGTTTTACAAAGTCTGTTTAATAATGGTTGTTTTTACATTGCACCCAAAACAGTGGTTTTACTTTTCATTAAAAAAAAAACACAATATAGATTTAAGTGATGATTAAGAAAACTCAGTGTCACTAGTAATTAAGTGAGTCATTATAGTTGCGTGATTATAATTAAATAAATGTGAGTGAACTGGGGATGTTTTATGCTTATTTGCAATTGTAGGTTAACACCTCAAGATGTTCAAGTAGCCTCCCGGGTTTTGTGGTGTTACCATTATATTAATGATCAATTCAATCTTGTAATCTGCAATTACTCAAACTCATCTTAAACCATAAAGCCGTACTGAAGCTCTGAAGTAGACAATGATTTAGCCCCACAAATGAAGTGTCTGTTTTTTTGTCCCATGTAGACCTTGACTAAGTGATGATTTCATAAGTTGCCAACAATCTTTTCCTATTGATTAGTTGTTGTAGCCCTTCATGCTTTGTTTATAATCTGCTTTGACAAATAGCAATAAAAAAAAGATATACAGTCGACTGTGGGCTTCAACCACATGGTATTTCTGACAGCCCAAGATCCCCTTTGAAAAGCAGCATGTTTCTGTGGTGTAACTAGATATTTTGGTTCGGTATGGAGAATCAGCACAAACTGGATCGTCACATAATAACATCCTGCCCTAAGACCACTCATGGCTGTTCTGGTCTCCTGCCGGTAAATGGCCCCAGACACCAGGGGGTGCTGCTGTTTCACTGATGGTGTGTTGGAAAGTCCGCCATTAAAAGAGATTAAATGGATTAGTTTCACAGTTCACCAGATGTTATGGTTGCCAGCGAGGATTCACCATGATTCATTGTCAGTTTCACTAACTGGATTTTAAGATTTTGTGTTTTTTTATTTATTTTTAATAAACATTAAATAAGACATTCAAGTAACCTTAAGACACATTGTTGCTTGATCAATCCTGCTGTACAAAGTATTACTACTGGTATTATTGAGATCAGGGTTAATTTGTGGGTGTAATTTAGAATTTTAGATATTACAGATATACAGATATTCACTGATTTGTTTCTTGGAACCACGTATCATTTTTGTTTTATTTTTCGGATGGGGATTCTCTGCAGCATATTTCTGGCTGTTATGGGGACCTAGTTTAGCTCCAAATTCCCCCCAGCTCTACAACAGTACCTTGACATGTGGGCGCTTAGTTGCGCATTACTATGTAATTTATTTGTTTCTGTCTGCGTTGCCTTTCCAAGGCTGCAGTGTCCATGCTGAAGCAGGATTTTAAAGAGGGAGAGATGTCCCTGTCCTCTGCCTTGGCCCTGGCTGTTAAAGTGCTCAACAAGACCATGGACGTCAGCAAGCTGTCTGCTGAGAAAGGTGTGTAGAGAGAATGTGGGACTGACTCACTGGTTGTTATGTAGTCTGTTTAGATCGGGCTACTTTTTATTTCTTTATTTTATGTCTTTTGTTGTGGTGGGTCCCGCGTCCTCACATGATTCCTGTTGGCACAGTCTGAAAACCGTTTGGTCAGGTGGGCATATTTGAGGGTCTCCTATTACGAACATGACTAGCTAGGTTTAGAGTTTTTACCAGGATTAATTGGGAGAAATGTTGGACAGCTTGTTATTTTATTATGCAAATGATTTTGTACACTGATTTTCCTAAATAGTCTAGGCAAATGACAGTCAGTACAATTTAAGTCATCAAGTTAGGGGGAAAGTCGAATTTCATTGAACAAACCACCCAATGAAAACAGTATTTCTTTCAAAAATAGAAAACTCAAAATGCACTATTATTATGCACAACAGAGCTATTTCAATCAAACGCATCTTAAGAGGGCAAGTTACATGTTAACATAGGACCTCTTCTTTGCTATCACCTTCACAATTCTTGCATCCATTGAACTTGTGAGTTCATGGAGAGTTTCTGCTTGAATGTCTTTGCAGGATGTCAGAATCGCCTCCCAGAGCTGCTGTTTTGATGTGAACTGCCTCCTACCCTCATAGATCTTTAGCTTGGGGATTTAAAGGTTCACAATAGGGTGGAGGTTAGGGGAGGATGGGGGAGGTCAGGGGAGGATGGGGGCCACACTAAGGATCTCAATAGGGTTGAGGTCAGGGGAGGATGGGGGGAACACCATGAGTTTCTCTCCTTTTATGTCCATAGCAGCCAATGACACAGAGGTATTCTTTGCAGCATGAGATGGTACATTGTCATGCATGAAGATGATTTTGCTATGGAAGGCCCAGTTCTTTTTGTACCATGGAAGAAAGTGTTCAGTCAGGAACTCTATACTTTACCGGGGGACCCTTAAGGGGCCTACCAGCTCTCCCCCCATGATTCCGGCCCAAACCATGACTCCACCATCTCCTTGCTGAAGTCTTATTGGGACATGGTGGCCATCCACTACTCCATCCATCTGGACCATCCACTACTCCATCCACTACTCCATCCATCTGGACCATCCAGGGTTGCCCGGCACTTATCAGTAAACAAGACTGTTTGAACATTTCTCCAACCATCTAATTCTGGGCCCATTGCAACAGCTCCTTCTTGTGAGCATTGGTTAGGGGGCCGAATAGTAGGTTTTAGTAGCTGCTCTCTTAATCCGATGAATTTGTCTGGCAGTAACCTTCCCCATTATGCTTTTATCTGCATAAACCGTCTGTGCCACGAATCAGCCACAAATCTCTTCACAGTACGATGATCACGCTTTTTGTGAAATATCTAATGTTTTCATACCTTGTCCAAGGCATTACACTATGACGCTTTTCGGCAGCAGAGAGATCCTTTTTCTTTCCCATTTTGCTTGAAACCTGTGACCTGCTTAATAATATGGAACAGTGTAGAATGTATTCCGGGCATTTACTTCTTCAGGAAAATTTATTTTCTGTACAGTTCATGGTATTAAGCCCTTTGAGCAAACCGGAAATTGAACTGATACCCTTCTGAATGTGTATATATATGTACAAACATGCATACGTGCATTGAACTGATACCCGTCTGAATGTATATATGTACAAACATGCATACGTGCATTGAACTGATACCCTTCTGAATGTATATATGTACAAACATGCATACGTGCATTGAACTGATACCCTTCTGAATGTATATATGTACAAACATGCATACGTGCATTGAACTGATACCCGTCTGAATGTATGCTCTTTATATTTGAGCTTGTGGTCTTTTTTTAGTGTCCACTATTTAGTAACCCTTAGTGACGTTCTTTTTGTAACCTTTTGTGTTTCTGATGTTATCTAGTGGAGATCGCCACTCTGACTAGAGAAAACGGAAAGACTTGCATAAAGGTGTTGAAGCAGAAGGAGGTGGATGAGCTGATCAAGAAACACGAGGCTGAGGAGGCCAAGGCTGAGAAAGACAAGAAGGAGAAGGAGCAAAAGGAGAAGGACAAATAAGTGTCCTGGGACGTTTCTGTAAAAAAAAAAAACTGGTTTTCTAAAATGTTTTCTTCCATTGTTATCGGTTATATTTCTTTAAATAAATGCCCAATACTTTGTTTTGACTCTGGCATCTGCTAAACTGTGATTATTTAAGCCATAACGTAAATTTTCTGAGTAAGGACTCTTACCCCTTTTAGGTCCCACAGCACCTTCACTGAATATTTGGCACAGTACTAATATGTACACATTTTGGTCAACACCCGGGTTTCAGATGATAACCTGTGCTGAAGACATTTCCATGAAGTTTCATGTCTTTGAGAATCCCAATGAAATCTGCTGTTTCAAAATATACGGTTTAAAATATGCATATTCTAGCTGAAGGAGGTTAGGCCCATGTACATTTACTTTCATTCTACCACAGAAAATGTTCAGAAGCATAAATGTGTCACCAAACCAAATGGAAGCAGGAGGCAACGTGTTTAGAAAATGTTTTTTGAAAGGGCTGTTTTGGCTTCATTGTATCAAGACAGTAGGGTAACAGAGGGCTGCGTTTAAATCCGAACTGCAGTGGTTTAGACAACTGGAATACCCTAGGAGGTGTTCAAGAATAAGGATGTTCTATTGGAAAACATAGGTTAGTCTGCTTGTTTCATTTTGTATTGCAAAATGAATACACCCTTGTTGTCACAGTGGTTCTACAGCAACATAGCAACTTGACTGAATAGAGTAGAATAGACTCAATGCTTGGAAATAATGAGCGCAGCCCTTTTCAAGTCAGTAATATGTCGACTGTTAATTATGTTTCAAAAAATTCAGTCATCTGTTGAGAAAACGGCCCTTTGGGGTCGACATGGTTTCAAATTATGCAACTTTCCACTTTGCAGTGACTGGGATTACTTCTTAAATTATTAGCACGTAAGAGGTTAGAGGTCAAGCCATAAAAGTGTTGACTTGACACTTTACTGTGGAAAATGTCTCGCTTAAGGCATGTCACCCTTTTCCTGGCTCAATACTGAAAATAGAAAGATCAAGCAGCTTGGGATGCCGTAGGCTTGGCAGGAAGCCAGGGGTGTCAGACGTTTACCATGAACATCAACAGCCTGGCCATTATTAGTCGAGTCAGGAAGAAGACTAAGCTTGAGCCTAAGCTCGGCAGGAGAGCATTTCATTACCTCCGGCCTAATCATTGAGCTACTAGTTCTGGTCTGAATAACCTGTTCTCTACATTTAATATGCTCATGTTGGTAGATAACTTTTAAATATTTTTTAAAACATGTCCTATATAAATAAGATTTAGTTCACTGATTTTGGCCTAGAAAGTGCAGACTGTGTATTTGTGTTTCGTCTGGGAAAAGAAAGGGATGGCCTTTCTTGATCTATTTTTCTCCCCCCTCTAGTTTGCAGTAAAGACTTGATTTAGCAGACCTTTTTTCGTCAAAGCTTAATCAAAATGACTTAGTGCAGGAAAATATTGTTTTTGTATAGTGTTATTTAATAGTTTAGAGGTGGATATTTAACTTTTTTTGCACGACCCCATATACCCATGTAGAGCATACATTATGCCTTATTGTTAACATACACGCAAGTTTCTTTACCTAATTTGTCTCTCCAATGTCATGGTAAAATAAAATATATAATAGCAGCATAAGAGTTGCGATAGTCCAGCTATGCATCTGATGCAATTCTAGTTCTCATCACGATATTGGCTCAACCAGGAAGTTTAGACCAAATCCTTAAGGGGCTCTCTGTTATTGTACCTTAATTGAGCATGCAAGTAATGGTAATGTAATGTTATCTAGTGATAGAAGACCATCACCACTTCCAAATAAAGTTTCTATTATGTCAAAACCTGTTCTCTAAATTCTTAGCTGCTATATACACATATTGCTATGAAAAAACAAACACACGATAGATTAAATCAATTTTATTCTTTTTTTCCTCAGACAGAAAAAATCAGAATAGTCATTGAGTGATTTTTATCTCTGTATGCCACTGGAAACGAAAAAAACCTAAGCTCTAAAAAAACCGAAATCAACAACCAAGATAGATACAGAAAAATATAACTCTGAAGATGAATGGACAATATCCTAACAGCTTATCATCACAGCTCATTCAATAGCTTTGGAGACTCAAGATCTACAGATGCAAACATGAAAACCCCCCTGCAAATACGATTCCAAGCACAGACCACTATTGATGTGTTGCTCCAAGATAAAAAAGCTCTTTGTGAATGTATTTGTATATTGCAAAAAGGGGAATGTATTTATAGTCCTTTCCGGAAACTGGTTTTGCGATAGTGTGTTTCAAAGATAAACTTAAACCAGTTTAATTCATTCAGTATTACTGCTTACAGGAATCTTTACTTTCAATTCTTACTTCTAAAAGCAGAACCATGTCTTTGGCAATTCTGTCCACTGCAAAACTAAACAGGTGCTGGCCACCTCCATGTTGGACCGTAATGCACTTCCACTTGATTTGACATTGTTATACCTTGAGCTTGTGTTGTCTTTTCCCTTTAAGGGTTTGTTTCTGTTTTGCCCAATTGCTTGTCTACATAAGGTGGGGAATATCCTACAGTAATTGGGGAACATTTTACAGTAAGACTAATGTGTTAGAGAACATTGCACTCTGCCTAGGCACAATAGGCCCACCTTAAACCTCCCCAAATAGTTCAATGTTGTGAGATGGGGCTGCATGGGGTGTGGTAGTATCTGTAAAAGACAGAACCTTACATACACAGACAGAATGATCAATTTGAACTTGAGTTGAAACCAGCAACACTCCTCTCAGCACATTCTTCTATTGCTTCAATGTATTTGAAAACAACTGAGATGGCATTTCTTCCTTATTCAATGATAAGCACCAACTCACCCAAGTGTCACGTCATGGAACCATGTTGTCCTGTTATTTCAGAACCTGTTTATTTATGGTATAATGTGACTAATGACCTGAGTGGGGAATGGAATACATTTCTGTTTAAGGTTTGTCCACCTCCATAATGCAGGTGTTAGCTTCGCCGGATAATTGCGATCTCAAGTAAGGGCAATGCACATCGCTGACAGCTAGATTGCCAACATTCCAAACTATGAATTCCTTCCAAACAGAACATGTTTGTCAAAACAGGTTGAAATAGACACATTCAGGTAGGGCCCCATCTGTTTTGTGTCCTTCATTTTGACCAACAGATGTGTCCATTAGAAACCCTGTTCGAATAAACACACTGCTGCGTTCATAATTCACCCCCCTACGAGACTAATGCTATCAAACTGTAGTGATGTTTCTGAATCGTAATCAGAATCAAGCAAGCGTGGACTTGCGTCAGCTGAAGAGCCGAGCTGGTGAAGCGCTACAAGGAATGATCCCTTGACACGTCCAAACTGTTTAAAATGATCCCTTGACACGTCCAAACTGTTTAAAATGATCCCTTGACACGTCCAAACTGTTTAATTGAAGTACAGATGCAGTGAATGCGGTTGTAACAAAGATCAGTTATATACTTGTCATATAACAGACAAAACAACAAGCAAAACAAGTCATTCATTCAAGCAGACCCAAGCAAACATCTCAAGATAATTCCCTTTGCATTGCCAATATCTACTAAACAAGCCCTGCTTTGTATAGGAGCAACATGTACATGAAAGACCCAAGTCAGGATCTTTAATATCCGGAGCAAGCCGCCAGAGGGTGGGGATATGCGGTTTCTTTGAGCTCCAAAAAAGTTCCCACGTTGGCTTGTTGAGGGCGGCACAGAACTGCGGGCAGCCACACTGAGGCTGGTGAGTCCACGCTCAAGCCCTTCCCGCTACAACGTGGTGCTCATCAGGGGTGGCGCATCACCACGGAGATCCTGGCATCGCCGAGCAGTGTTCCCGTCTAATTTAGAGTCTACAAACGTGGGACGAGCCAGTCGTTGATGGTTTGGAACATTTCTCTTCAGGGTTTATGGAGAGGGCAAGGTGTGAAGATGGGGAAAGGCATCTGGCAAAAGGGGTTCCGTGGGGACGGGACGATGGGGGATTCTTCACAATGTTTCAGTCACTCCTCATCAGAGCTGCTGTTTTCCAGGGAGTAAGCCATGAAGACCAGGTCCGAACGAGCTGGCACCAGAGGGTTGCCCGGCTTCACCACCTCAAAGCCGATGTAGTGGAAAGCCTTGATAATAGATACTGTTCAGAGAGGGCAAGAGAGAAGTGCGAGTGTGAAAACAGAAACACCAAACAGGAGTGTTGTGCAACAAAGCAGAATCAGGCCACGATAGGCAAGAGGGGTGGCTGTTCTGTCTTGGGCACAAGATTAAAGAAGCGCTAAAATTAACTTGGCAAGTACATCGCTGGCACTTCTAATCGAGACACTTATTAGCTACAGTCGTGGATATCAAATGTCATGTTTTTGTTTCATGAACATTGTTTTGAAGGAACTGCAGCCCTTAATTTCAAATGTTTCAGTCTAAACTGCTAACTAGGGCAGCCCATGTAAATGACATGGATTCAAATTAGCATGCTGTTTCTTACCACAAATTCAGAGACCATTAAAGATGCATTGTTCCCTCTGTTAATCTAGCTTCATAAACTATAGATTACAGTTAATGCAAGAGCCCAAACAAGCAAGTAATTAAATTGGCAAACCCTTTCATAAAGCATTAATGGCTTTAACACTCCCATATGACCTGCCATGCTTTAATGGAGCACAGGGACATTATCTGAAAGCTTCTGTGCTAAAACGCTGAGGAAAAAGTAGAGCACTTACATCGATCCTCTCTGGCTTTATCGAACCACAGGAACACATAGTTGACTTTTAACTTCTCCTCAGCAAACTCCAGTAAGCTGGTAAGTCTGGGTAGGACAAGAGAAAAAAGACGACAGGGAGAAATAGAACAGACAGAACATGACAGACAAATGAAATATAAAGAAATAGAACGGGGGAGAGAAAGAGAGGGAAACATATGACGCACTGTTAGCTTTTACATAATACAGTTGACTTACATAATACTGCAGTGGCATCTGCAGTGATCCTCAGAATGAGCACTGTGGTTTTGGAGGAGCCATTGAAATTGTGTTGTGGCACTACACTGCTAAAGTGCCAAGGTGATACTGAGCTGACACTCGCATATCTTAATTTGAGCCGGTTTCACTGAATAGCTGCTGCTAATCCTACATTACTAAGAAATGAAAACCTCAATGTGGATTGGATTATATCTGCATCTTTTGTGTTGGTTCATGTATTGTTGGTAATGGTAAAGCCAGTGTGGTATTTGAAATTGTGATTGTAAACCTTAAATACACCAGGTTTGGGCTTCCGGCATTACAGGAAAACACCAGAAACCAAAGGATGATCAAATTAAGATACAGGACCTAGGCTCTCTTACCATGTTTAATTTCAATTTTAATAAAACTAGGGGACCAGAGAACAATATAATTGGTTCACTAACATACACTTAGATGCTGGTCTATAATGCATTTCTTATTGTTTTTAGCAGGACCTTATATCAAGTATCTTACATCCTGTGGCATGATGAGCAACATGGGCTTTAACCAGCAAGCCAGATGTCGTTAGGCCGTACTTCGTGTGGTCAGAGTTTAACTTGCATGTGAGAGGAGTAACCTAACAGGTCCTCGACCCCCCAGCCACGGGTTCCCAGCAGGCATGTTGGTGCGTCTTAACGAGGGGCTGCGTGTGACACCCCTGTGTCTGTCTGCATGGCTCACCCCTCTTTGCTTCCCTCTGCCAGCGCCCCGGCTGGGATTTCCAGAAACAAGCTGTCTGAGGCGAGGGCCGTTTCCCAGCAGGCTGTGCGGCGCTCAGTCAGCTGGTAGTGGAATATCAGGACGGGGTGCGTCCCGTTGACAGGAGGGGCTTGTGTTACTGTCAACCTCTCATCCTGTAAGGGATGGACAACAAGGTAAGTTTCCTAAAAGTAATGTGTGCTTGCAGAAAACATCTATTCACAATCACTTTTATTCACTAATTCCATCTCAGGACAAAATACACATCTATGTAAAATTGACATACTGTTAGATACACACACGTGTTAAGCAATAGGAAGATTGCATTTCATGACAGAAACCAGATGGTAAAGAGTACTTAATATTGGGTAGTACTCATTGTAGGCTAAACACATTTTTTTGTCACATTCTACAAATCAAACACTGTAGCTGCCTCACTGGGCGCCAACAGCAGTTTTACTTTCCATACAGAGCTCATTTCAGACAACAGTATCCTTGGTGTTTTTAAAAGACTAGTAGTTATACTACTATGTGATGTCCAGGAAGTTCTCCAGACCTTTAAAGAATGCAGTCCATCTACTTGAACAACTCACTTGAGTTTCCATGGAATATTTGAGGTCAAACCTGCAGCTCTGAAAAACTTAGAGACCACTGCACCTTTTTCTTTCCTTTCCAAATCTTTTCCAAATCATTTGATAAGGATATTTATGAACAGAAGGGTTAAATTAAAGAGACCACTGTAAGTTGAACCTTTCGGTTCCTCACTCAAACTTTTCATCATCAAATGATTTGTTAAGTTAAGAAAAAGGTGCAGTGGTCTGTTATTTTTTTCAACATTGTTCAATTCAATTGGCCACAGAACACGACCCTAATCTGTTTTGATATGGAATGTGTTTTGTGTCGCTCCTCTTTCTAATAAATAAAACATTGATGTCATTCAGCAGAAGCTCTTATCCAAAGTGACTTGCAGCAGGGAGTACATTAATGATTCTACGTTCTCCTACAGGCCCCGGCCGCTGGAATTGAACCCACAACCCTGGCAAGGTGAGCGCCACGCTTGGCCGACTTACCCCCTGCCCCCTGACCCCGCCCCCTGACCCCTAGCTGGAGCCTAATAAAACAGTATTCAACAGTAGTGTAGGTGTCTGCCAGCCATCTGTGCTCAACGAAAGGCCTCTTTCTTTCATCTGACAGTCGGGCGAGGATGTTGATATAACAGGTCTGACTGATCAGTCTGATGCCCCCCCCCCAGAAGTCACATGTCTGGGGAACAGGCAGGTATGTGAGTCAGGTGGGGGAATATCCAGAGAGGCTACACTGTGTGGGTTCAGCATGTGCAGTATGCCAGATGGGAAGCATTTCAGGATAGTGGCATTATTAAGTATTAAGAACAAAGCTCATTTAACACTACGCTGAACAGGCCACACTTACTGCCTCCCCATTTCTCTGGTTTGTAAGTGCACTTTTATCTTTTATTTAACCACCGAGCTCACACCATAACAAATATTTGTACGTTCAGGACATCTTTTAGTAACCATGTTGACTAAGAGGTTTTAAGAGAAATGATTTATCTGATATTTGAGATGTAACTAGTATGGCCATGAACTCTACCAAAGTAATGATTTGCTACATAGGTTATCCAATTTCTAGGACTGTTTATAAAAGCTGACGTTGGCTGATCTGGGTCAGGGGACCTGGGCATCATGTACACTACATTCTCTCAGCATGAAATTTCGGGTAGCCAACCCTAGCATCACCCAGAGTGCTTGGCTTGTGGGCGTGTCTGTGGGCAGCTAGCGTCAGAACAGCAGGTAAGTTGTGCATTAAGGTTTGAGCATAGCAAATTTGTATGAAGGAAAGTCAGCTTTTTAGAACGGTTAAAATTGGAATCGAAATGTATTTTAAGACATTTTTACATTTTATATTTCTCTACTCAATTCATATGCCTCATGATGTAATTCTGACACAAACTGCAACAGCCACTTAGCTAGCTATCGAATATTGACCCTAGAATCACCAACTACCTCAGCCAACTGTCTCCACGCTGAATCTTTTTGTTTTGCCTCTGTAGGAAAATAGTGCGCAACTTTACAGTTCAATCCTATAAATGGCACAATTACCTTTTTTGGTGAAATGAAGGCATTTCCCAGCCCTAGTGATTTGTAAGAAATGTAGCGCGGGTCACTGGGTCTCACCTGGTGTAGTAGCACGCCCGGAGTTTGATCCCTTCCAGTCCCTCGCCCACCCGGGATCTTCAAGTGTGGGTGAGGGGCATCAGGAACACCACAGAGGCCCTGGAGCCTGGTGCCTGGAGCAGGGGAGCCAGGAGCCCACTAACGAAGAGCTGCAGAGGAGGCCAGAAGAGACAACAACGTTCATCAACACATCACAGGGTACGAAAGATCGAAAGCAGGACTGATTGGTTTAGGTTTAGAGTGTCCCGAGACCTTTCAATTTGGGTTTAAGATCAGGATGCATTATGGATGTGCCTAGTCATTCACCAGGTGTCAGCTGTTAACTTTGTAGGAGAAGCATATGTTAAGTAAAAATGTCTGTACAGTTTTATTGGGTGAATTCAGTGTTCCGACATTATGACCAGATCTGTAGTTAAAAGTGGTACCTAATCTTCTTTCTGATTACAATTGCACTAAGTGCTGTCATAAAGTTAGTGGGACAACGCACATACATCTTGGTTGCTACTCTGCGTGGACATTTATCATTTTATTATACCAAATGGAAGTGGGCAACTAATGAAAACCAGGGAAACCAAGCACTCGGTTAATGAAAGTGCCTGGATTTCAGTAGATTGACGTCTTTCATTGGTTGCGTTAAACAGGGCAGCTCGTTGCGTCACGGGCACTCTGAGAGCCCGACCGTAGCGCTAATCAAGTGTTGTTCCGCAAATAGCATGAAATAGCAGCGCCTCTGTAACAACACCTTCTAGAGCCGAATGTTGAGTGCGATAATTAGGTGTTCAAAAGTCACGGTGTACCATCGAAACTTAATTGAATCTCAGCAACCTGTAGCAGACAAAGCCATAAAGAACTAATTGACTTCCATCAGTCTGAAGAAAAAAGAAGAGAAGCAGTTCATGGTTCACCAACACACAGCAGTTACCCAGAACAGCTTGCTCTCTTTGTCACGTCTATTTAGGGCCTGAATAACAGCGCATGGTGCCATGACACGCTGAGGCATTACTTTATTAAAGGGTAGTTCGCAAACCAATAGTCCTTTTTGAAAGGGTCTTGTTTGATAAACGAACGGAATCACATTGGTTATGACCCACTTTCTTTTGCTCCATGATTTCTATGCTTTTCCAGCACAAACAATGATCATTTTCTAAAAGGCGATTCCCCACAGATTGCATATGCAGCATCTGTAACGTATCTGAACAACAGTTCTGGCCTTCATTCTGGCCTTCATGTTGGCGTCATTTAAACAAAGAGCCAATCAGAAGCCTGACGGCTCTACGAAAACACAGATGTTGCCCATACCTGTCACTGTAAATAGACCACACTCTGGTAGTGGCTCACAGTCAAGACAGGCCCACTATTAATCAATGGAGAAGTTGGGGTTTTTGTTTATATCATTTTTTCTTTCTCAAAATATTTGTAGAAGTTTTTATATTTTTCTTCACTGGGTGGCATTTTAATAAATCCTCCAAAGCCTCCTGTACTCCCCCTGTTGTGGTATAAGACCATTTGTTATTATGCTTCGTTCTACAACTGTCCTAATTCATGTTCTCATGGTTTTCTGAAGCAGACAGAATATGTTTGGAACATTGACTCACAGCACAATCACAATAGGGAATAGCAATACAATATCTACTGCAATCCAACTGTGAGGTCCATGGCAATTCCCAGTCGGTAAATCTCAGGGCCTTTCCAAACAAAATCAATAACACTGTCCCTGACCTAAACCATAAACAATGTAAATGGTTACAGTTTTAGAGTTGGCCAACTCTCAACATATCTAGTCCAGCAAATGTTTGAGTCGCAATTATTTTAAATTAGCTGTAAAAGAGCCGGTATGGAATAAATACGCACATTCACTGCAGCCAGTTGAATGTGGCCGAGAGGGAGTCATTATTTCACCAGCACGGTCCATGACTTTTTTACCTGAGCCAGCCAACCCTGGAATTTCACCCAAATCCAATAAAAGCACCAGAGCTAATGTTGTTTCCGTCATCTGCCAGAGGTTCTAAAACCTTTCCTCGCGGATCTGCAGCAGTACCATGTATTTGACCAATTCCAGAGCTTTTTCATCTTTTCAAAAAGCAAATCAGAATGAGCTACTTTAAAGCTAAAAAGTTGCCCTTTTTTAATGCAAAACATTCGGGGGGGGGTCACTTAGGGAAGGTTTGAGAAGCACTGGCCTACGCTATATGTAGGAGAAAAAAGAAAATGTTATCTTCAAAGCAGTTATAATGAATCAAGCACTTAAAGTCATGCTACACCGCGATTGGCCTTGGAACGCTGTAAGACCAGCCTCGTACCGATGGCAGTGGGACAGATGCAGAGAGACAAGAGGATGGGGCTTGTGGTGGAAAGGCATGCATCACAAACCGCATGATCTGTAAACACCACTGTAAATAGCCCCGGCAAGGCGCGGGAACACGTGTCTCTGGTGTTTTGGAGTTACGGGGACTCATTTCAGCACAGTCTGAAAGAATAACCAACACTCCCCATTACAGGAACTTTGAGGGAGGTCTCATTCACTCTAGAGAGTGTGTGTTAGTGATCTTCCAATTTGTTTGCAACTTTCAGTGGTATCAGAACCAATCAAAGCGTGTTTCCGGGAGTCACCGAGGAAAGGTTGAGAGGCATCAAGTGGCATCTCTGATTTTATGTATTTAATTCATACAAAATGTGCTGCGCAAATTTAGCTGCTTAAGAAATACTAATCAATAAGAATGGTCCTTTGGGCAGGTCCTGTGTTACTTGCATTGGTTCATTTGTGTTGTGACTAGACACATGATCACTCCGTGTGTCACGAGGAGATTCCAAAAGTTCCAGGAGGGTCACAGCTCCCGAAAATGTTTTGGTCAGCATTCTCGGTGCTGCCAGAAACTGACTCTGGCACATTCCTCTTCATGGCTGCTCAGTTAATCGGACGCAAGGAAGACTATACACGCCCTCGAAAAACATGCTATCTGGGTTTGTTATTCAACAGTCGCCAATTTATTTCACAGGCAGCTCTTGGGGGAGGAGCTGGGGTTCAGGCTGCTCTGGCAACCAGGCAGGTAGCCCCTGATGACTCGATCGGCATAGTGACGAAACTAACCTTGAAGCATGAAAGGAGCAGTGGAAAACACTCATTATGCTAACCATGTTGGCCCGAGAGGGAGTCATTATTTCACCAGCACGGTCCAGGACATTTTTAACCGGACCCAGCCAACCCACTAACAACTGGAATTCCACCAAAAAACAGTAAAAGCACCAGAGCTAATGTTGTTTCCATAACAGTATTAGGCCAAAGTAGCCTGGCACAGGGAAAGTGGATTTGGTACAGTAAGTGTGCCTCACTCTTGTCTTCTTCCACTGGAACAAGGAACACAGGGAGGAAAACCACTTCCGCTCAGCAGGCAATAAGGCCAAGGTTGTTTTAGTGACCTGGCAGGACGATCCAGACCTTTTTTCCATTCCCTTTTAAAGTGCCTCACTGGAGACGCCAGCTTGTTGTGAAAGTCTACACTCTCTCCTCTGACATTCAGATCCAGTCCCCCACTAATTTCTCTCCTCTGACATTCAGATCCAGTCCCCCACTAATTTCTCTCCTCTGACATTCAGATCCAGTCCCCCACTAATCTCTCTCCTCTGACATTCAGATCCAGTCCCCCACTAATCTCTCTCCTCTGACATTCAGATCCAGTCCCCCACTAATTTCTCTCCTCTGACATTCAGATCCAGTCCCCCACTAATTTCTCTCCTCTGACATTCAGATCCAGTCCCCCACTAAT
>JACXGK010002638.1:0-33364 GCA_016801125.1 Novumbra hubbsi | reverse complement strand
ACACGGGCACTGGGGCGTGGACGAACGTGTATGTTAACACCAATCTACCAGAGAGCATTGCCATGCGCACACACGCAGCCAAACATCCTTTCACACGGGTGGAAATGCTTTTCAGGACCCAAAGCAGCAGCTGCGACCTAGCCGACCTCATTGCCACAGTGGTGAGGCATTGCCCATGTCTGTGTGGTGGGCCAGGCGCTGGAACCGGAGCGTGCGAACTGCGTCATGCACCATGTACTCTCCCGAGACTTGTGATAGGGGAGAGAGACTGCAGGAGAGGCTTAAATCACCGGAACTCAGGCAGCCTTAACAGAAGCTGCATTAACGTTTGTGCAACTCCAATAGAGAAAGCCCTGGAAGGATTTTTGATGAATACTGCAATATGGCCCGATGAAGGTGTCGATTTAATAGAATACCCACAGTACTTGTTGTGAGGTCAGGAGTTGTTTTTATGATCATATAAATTTTGATCATGCAGTCTTCAAAACAGTTTGAGTCCTGTATATTGTTCATGAATATTCTCTGTAATGTTGTTCATTCATATTTTTCCTTCCCATGTTTCATTATATTCAATTGTATCTTGTCCCTGTATCATCACACCAACTTCCAATGAATTCGGAAAATGCATTAGAGCTGAGACATTATGCTCCTCCCCCAAATCATTTCTCTTCCAACCAGGAAGTCAAGGGGTGAGGGCACACTTGATCCCTTGACCACATCCAAGCAACGCCGTGCTGCAAAACAGGATACTGTTGCCTCGTCAGTCCTCCAGGAAGGGGATTAGACTAGCTCGGGCCAAAACACCTCTTATTCGAGAGCCTTATCATATAATCAGTTTATAACTCATTTTAACACTGTACTACACGTACCTATAGGCCAAAAGGATAAACAAGTAATTCCTTGTAAACAGAATGTACCATTGACTGGATGGTTCAGGTTTTAAGGGTTGGTATAATGAAAAAAGTTGAGCTGCGTGTTTTTCATATGAAGTCATGTGACTTGGCTCTTGGTCTCAGCACTGCAGCTCTGTTAAATGTACTAGGACAGAAACAGGAAGAGGCTGTGTGACCCTTCAGCCTCTATGTCACTGCCAAAATGCACAATGTCACGTTGCCCCCACCCCCCCATACACAACACAAACACACACCAAATCCTAGCTTTGTTAAAATAACCAAAAAAGACACACCAAAATCAACAATCTCCAAATAACAGTCTGGCATACAGGGGTGGGAGTCGTCTTAGTTTAGAGAACCGGTGGTTTATCAATAGCATGTTAAAAGAAGATATATAGACAACATTTGAAACCATTACATAAACACGTAATTACTTCAAAAGTAGGTACATTAGGATAGTATGCCCGGTGACTTATTGACTATAAGCGCCGTGACCTACATGAAATTCATGGAATGTTCACATTATTTGTATTGATCAATGTGCCGTTCCAGGCTATGTCACTCATTGTTTATGCAGCCAATGACCTGCTTTGCTATTGTTCATCCAACTAAACTTACAGCTCCCATCATGTTCCACTAGTTGCATGGGCTTAATGTTTACAGGTGATTACATACCTCCTCATTTGTGCTTATACTTTCTAAATGCTGTGTCTTGAATGAAGTGTTTTACCCAAGGGCTTTACCCATGGAGATATACAGTTTGTTTTTATCATAACAAACAGTTGGTTTAACGCAGGGTCACAACAGTTGTGTCATTAACTAGCCTGAACCGGCTACTTGCATCACTTTTTATATAACCGCTTCCATAATCCACTTAATCAAGTAGCAGTCAGGATGCCATCTTAGGACGCAACAGCGCAGCCCTAATCGATCCCTTGAGGGGATCAGTGTACTGTACAGACTGTCACAGCCTCATCTGATCTATTCAAAGTGTTCCCCGGTCGCTCTTCTTAATCATATTAGACTACATGAAACCAAGGTGTCCCAAGTAAGTTGTAGCTCAGTTGGAAGTAGTACATCTGGGTGCAAGTCCCAAGGGGGGCACAAAAATGGGGGGCACAAAAATGCATGCACTCACTCCTGTAGAGTGAGAACCTGCTAAAAATATTATTTACATAAACACACTAATAAAAAGCATTCCTCTCAGGTTTTCAGTGGTGTTTCAGCCATACACTAACTTAAGCTAGTCCAAGCCCTTGGGCTTGTTATGTAATCGAGTTTGCCTTTGTGATGGTTTGTAGGTCAGCTGACGCCTTTCGCTGACAGGGTGATAGACTCACATTCGATGTGCTGCACATCAGCTAAAGAACAGACCACATGCTTAACAGTGCTAATCTGTCATTGTGCCCTTGAGCAAGACACTTAGTTCTAATTGCTCCCATAAGTCGTTTTGGATAAGAAAGCCTGCTTAATGAGGAATGTAATCATCTATCTCCATCCTTATTATTTTGTTATTATTATTCAGTTTTTTTAAGTATTTCCTTCTAGATATGTAATAAATCCCTGAAGAATATGCTAATATTTGGTTTTCTTATAAGGATGGACAACTGAAAGAATATTCAAAAAGGATATCACTATAGACATATCAAGTCATTTTGTATGCGAGTCAAGGACAACACGTTTCCACAACACTACAACACGACACCCTGTCAAAAAATAATTCCCATGTAATTAATGCATAAGTAGGCACAGAGTGCCATTAGAGCAAGTTTTCAAAGAAACGGGGACGGCCTATAAAATAAGTGCATTTAGATTTTTTATATTAAAATTGTTAATATTAAATCATTAAAGGACTACGCTTTGTTGACTTCAATAAACATGTGCTTATTGCTCTCACCAATAAATAAAAAGTACAACATTGTACGTGGTCTTGGGGTAGCATACAAATATAGAGGTAGACATACTGTGCATTCAGCTGTTTTTTTATGGTATGTGCTACTTACCGTAGGTACAATTCTGACTATACATGAATAATTTGCATGTTCTGAAGACAAAAATAATCAAGATGCAGAGAACGAAATCCATAAATATCAATGGTTATTGACACAGACAAAACGTATGTTTATCGTGTTTTTACGAACATTTACTGTATTTATATTTTAAATCAACTGTCAGTTCAGCAAATGTCTATTTCTCAGAATAAATAGTATACACGTATTCACAAGATTCTGTAATTCAATGCCTACCTTTCCTCGGTATTCAGCATGATACCGTCGAGGAAATCGAAAACTTTATGTCCTTTCTGACAACCAAAGCAATGACTATTTAACAGAAGCTCCACGGAAAAGTGCACCATCCGTAAAAGAAAATCTGAATTAGAGTGAACTCCGATGCAGCTCTAGCTATAGAATAGGTCTGAATTTCGCAAACAGCGCAGCCGTAGACACCTCTTCTGCATCCACTTCGGCGTTTACGCTGGAGCGCGGCTATTTATATTCCCATCCACACGACCGATGGAATCATGGGTATTTCATATCAGGAAGTAACGCTGGACTGTGGGTGCGTTGCAGGCAAACAGATTGTGTGCGGCAATGTACTTCGTTCAACCGCTGCACATAGGTATTTTCTTGAATTTACGAGTTACTATTCATCAACATTTATATACAATTTTATATAAAGTAAAACAAATCCACTTTCTTTTCCAAAAAAGTTGAACAGGAAAGTTTGGAGTGAGGAACAGAGGGGTTTAATTTGCAGTGGTCTCCTAAATTGAACCCCTCTGTCCAACACTCAAAACTTTCCTGTTCAACTTTTTTGGGGAAAGTAAAGAAAAAGGTGCAGTGGTCTCTTAATTGTTTCCAGAGCTGTTTACTGTACATACCAACATGCTCTAAGTCACTCTGGATATGAGCATTTAATAATAAATAAGCTGTCATGGTCAAATGTTTATATTTGGATGACACATTTTCCAGAAACTGATCAGATACACATTGGTAAGATTTCCACTCCTTAAGCTTGCTTTAAGAAAGCTGCTTGCAGTACTTCAACTTGAAACCTTGCAGCCTTCTATCAAATCATCTGTTTAGACTAAGGCGTTTGACACTTGTCCTGGTTGACACTTGCTTAAAGCTTCAAGAGGAGGAATGTTCCCAGAAAAAATGTAGACAGACGTTGTTACATAATATTTTGCTTCAAGGTTTTTGATATTAGATAAATGGAGACAGACCTGTTTTTAATGTTGTTGCAATTCTTGACTGTGAACCTTTTGCACACTTTATTATCCATTCTATATTGCTCTTCCCCGGTGGATGTAATCAAATAATTAATGTGTTCAAAGCAGACTCATTTACTTAAGCCAACCTATACGGCGATAAAGCTGTAAGAAAATACACCAGCAGCTCAAATCTCAGCAAAATCCAGTGTAGTCTTACAGGACAGACTGACCTTCTCGGGTCACAGAATTATGCATGAGACAGCTAGTAAAAAATTTAATTATTCTTGCGTTTCAGCTTCTGAACGATTTTCAACCCTTCGCCGTGTGGATTGCCACTGCTAGGCCAATATTTCATTGTCCTCCGGTCCCCTCCCATTGAGGGCTGATCCTTTTTAGTGCATTATTAAGCCTGGTCTAATAAACTGCAGGGAATAGGGTTTCATTTGGAACACTGACTACTTCCCTCTTCCTACAGTGGGGATGAAATATTCATCAGCTCTATGTGGAGAACAAAGCTTGGAAGATTGGAGCAAAAGGAGGTCTTGCGCCTCCTGTCACCAGATGGAGAGTTTAGATAAGAGAACGTGACAACGAAACCTTGGGCAAAGCCTGCATGGGATTTTTTTTTATTTTTTACAGCAGTTAAAGAGAAGATGTTGAAGCAAAACGACGTTCATTCTTTCAAGTCATACACATGAATGAAGCTGTCATTTGACAGAATGATAGCGTCACTCCAATCCTCATATGGATTGATGTGCCTACCAGTAGTGTTTGGATGTTCAGCAAAATGTCCTGACATGTTAGGGTTAGGGATTTAGGAATAAACGTTATTGGGGTAAGGGAGAAATGTTTTTTAATAAGCAAAATCAATGTTCGTCCTGAAAAGATAGTTCGAAGTTGGGTGTTTGTTGTGAGTGAGTAAGATACCGGCCCATCCCATCTTTTTGCATTCCCTGGACAGTCTCCTTGATCTAATTAAAGTGTCCATTGTATCTCTTCCCCTCTGGCGCTCTTGTCGGTTATATCCGGAATATGTATATTTACTGGGCCAGGTAATCACAGCAAACACTAAGTGCGGTAGAAGTGAATTCCATGCTGTTGTGATTGTCCTGATTGTATAGCAGGATGACACTGGCAAAGACCCACTACAGGGATGTGGCCCTTGATACGTGTTCCGTTTGATTTAGAGGCCAAGTTCTGGAACGAACTCAGATTCCAAACGCTTTGTTTGGTTCCAAAACGCACTTGACTTTCTCTTACTCTCTCTCTCACTCTATCCGCTCTATCTTCTTATCTTTTAATTATACTCTCCCTCTCTCATTCTTTTCTTATTCTTTTCCCTCTCTCCTATCTCCCTGTCTGTTATTCTCTCCCTCTTTCGGTCTCATTCTCATATTCTTTCTATTTTTCGTTGTTCTCTCTCTCCTTTCAACTTTATTTCATATATTTTCTTTTACGTTTAAAATGTTTCTCTCTAATATGTTTTCCTTGGATGAGTTCAGTTTCTTCCACGTCTCATTAAATACAATGTCAGTATCCTAGTATTCCATCCATGTTTGGGAAAATATTTGAAACATCTCCTCATGCGTCATTGATGGAAAAAATGTGAACCTTTAAAAAACATTTGTATTTTATCGTCAATTGTCTGTGACAAGAAGGAATTAACCATTAATAACCATTAAGATGGTATAAACCCTCAATCTTCTTTGACAAGCTACGAAATGTACGAAAGTTTAGGGCCCCCGAATGTCTCCCAGGGGCCCTAAATAAGAGCAAGCCGTTGTTGGGTAAAAAAAATGGAAAGTTGTTTACGCTCTCTAGGCATTGTACTGCTGAGATTAGACAGCTGACCCCATTATCAGATTTGTTAATGCTGACCTATCAATGGAGATCCAATCTAGAGTTAACTACAGTGGGGCAAAAAAGTATTTAGTCAGCTACCAATTGTGCAAGTTCTCCCACCGAAAGAAATAGAGAAACCTGCAATTTTCATCACAGAAAAAAAAAAAAATGAAAATCACATTGTAGGATTTTTTATGAATTTATTTGCAAATTATGGTGGAAAATAAGTATTTGGTCACCTACAAACAAGCAAGATTTCTGGCTCTCACAGACCTGTAACTTCTCCTTTAAGAGGCTCCTCTGTCCTCCACTCGTTACCTGAATTAATGGCACCTGTTTGAACTTGTTATCAGTATAAAAGACACCTGTCCACAACCTCAAACAGTCACACTCCAAACTCCACTATGGCCAAGACCAATGAGCTGTCAAAGGACACCAGAAACTATATTGTAGACCTGCACCAGGCTGGGAAGACTGAATCTGCCATAGGTAAGCAGCTTGGTGTGAAGAAATCAACTGTGGGAGCAATTATTAGGAAATGGAAGACATAAAAGACCACTGATAATCTCCCTCGATCTGGGGCTCCACGCAAGATCTCACCCCGTGGGGTCAAAATGATCACAAGAACGGCGAGCAAAAACCCCAGAACCACACGGGGGGACCTAGTGAATGACCTGCAGAGAGCTGGGACCAAAGTAACAAAGCCTACCATCAGTAACACACTACGCCGCCAGGGACTCAAAATCCTGCAGTGCCAGATGTGTCCCCCTGCTGAAGCCAGTACATGTCCAGGCCCATCTGAAGTTTGCTAGAGAGCATTTGGATGATCCAGAAGAGGATTGGGAGAATGTCATATGGTCAGATGAAACCAAAATAGAACTTTTTGGTAAAAACTCAACTCGTCGTGTTTGGAGGACAAAGAATGTTGAGTTGCATCCAAAGAACACTATACCTACTGTGAAGCATGGGGGTGGAAACATCATGCTTTGGGGCTGTTTTTCTGCAAAGGGACCAGGACGACTGATCCGTGTAAAGGACAGAATGAATGGGGCCATGTATCGTGAGATTTTGAGTGAAAACCTCCTTCCATCTGCTAGGGCATTGAAGATGAAATGTGGCTGGGTCTTTCAGCATGACAATGATCCCAAACACACCGCCCGGGCAACGAAGGAGTGGCTTCGTAAGAAGCATTTCAGGGTCCTGGAGTGGCCTAGTCAGTCTCCAGATCTCAACCCCATAGAAAATCTTTGGAGGGAGTTGAAAGTCTGTGTTGCCCAGCAACAGCCCCAAAACATCACTGCTCTAGAGGAGATCTGCATGGAGGAATGGGCCAAAATACCAGCAACAGTGTGTGACAACCTTGTGAAGACTTACAGAAAACATTTTGACTTCTGTCATTGCCAACAAAGTATTGAGATAAACTTTTGTTATTGACCAAATACTTATTTTCCACCATAATTTGCAATTAAATTCATGACAAATCCTACAATGTGATTTTCTGGACTTTCTTTTCTCATTTTGTCTGTCATAGTTGAAGTGTACATATGATGAAAATTACGGAATTAGGTAATCAGCAACATTCCATCATTAGAAACAAAATACTTAATTCTAAGCCAACAGTAAGCCTGCCCTAAATTAGTACTACTAACCTATTAATACATTATTGTACAGTTCAGCTGGCAGAGCATGATGTTTGCAACAACAGGGAAGTTTGATTCCTGTTGGGGACCAGAAGGATAAAAAAATATAAAAATCAATGCAAACACTACTTCACCAAAGTCATTTTAGATATGAGCATTAGCTGAATGACTACAATGTAAATAAGGTTAATCGTTGAACTATGCTCTGGCAGCATACACGCCCATGAATAAGTAGGATCTTCAGGGACATATTGACTCAAATTGAAATCATGTCTAGAAATGGAGGTACATTTCAGTAAGGCTTCCCTGAACCTTTTGGAAGACAGTAAAAAATTGCCGCAATGTGGTAACCGTATGTGACCAGTGACTTCCTAAGGTGGGCGGAGTTGAACATGCCGCAGCATTCTATCATGGCCTGTGAGGTGTTACGAAGGTGCTCTTCCTATCTTGGGGAAAAAACCCTGACCGGTGTTAAAGTGTTTGTTATGTAATCCCCCTTTTCTCCCTGGTCCAATAGCAAATGCTACACGCTCCGGTGCATACACACATGCAACAAAGTGCCGACCCGAGACCCATCCCACTCAAAGGCTCAGGTATTACGGTGTAATGAATATTTAACAGGATTGCACAACCTGGGCTGACATTGCTACCCTTCTAAGGCTGTGGTCCGCATGTGTCCAAACGCCCCCCGGACCATTTCTTAATGCTTTTGTTTTGTTTATCATCCAGCATTGTGATAAAAAGGTAAATGGTTTCCAAGGTGGGAGAAAATGTCTGTTTTTGGTTAGTAAAAATTTCTATTGTTATAAAGAAATGAGGCAGTTTGGCAGCAAAGGATTCAGGCTTTAAAGTCGCATTCTGGGTTCTGGAGCATTTACAGATTCATAACATCATACCATGTAATGGGAGAAAATACATCTTCGGAGCATCACTTTAAAAGGTCCTGTCAAAGCCTAACATGACGGTGCCTCCTAAGTGGGTATGTGGAGAGCGGTCAGCCTCCTTGCAGCCTGTGCTGGACTGGTGCTGTCTGGTATTTACTCCTTAGCACAGACCCAGGTTCAGAGTTTACTGGACTTTCACTGGGAGTTTCAGTGGTCAAGGGCATGACTATTGTGATGTAAATTGACTCTGGAACAGTTCTCAGGGGAGATTCCAGCATGGAGATTGTTTATGGTATTGCATTACATTCTCTACGTCCAGTAAGCACATTGCTCTCATTTGGGACTGCTTATGCAGAGATGGTTTTCAGACGCAGAGCGACATTTTTATGTTGACATTCACAAAGATTGTTGCATGAACGTTAAAAGCTAATTGGATTGGTCTTCGACATAAAGTAATGTAGTAGGGGAGAGGGGGTAAAATGAGCCGCTGTGTAAGTTGACCCACCCTCTGCATCTAGACAACTGTAAAAGATTTGTGCTATGTGAACATATATTTAGAAAGAACCCATCATTTACAAAAGGCAGGGATAAAGTAAGACACATAGGAAAAATGGTACAAGTAAAATTTTGATGTCAGGTATAATGACTATTAAATCAAAGCAAAAATTGGTGAATTGGCACAGTATAAAAACATGTGAATTTGTTTTGCAAAAGATTAGCCTTGAATTGTTAAGCTAGGCACTTTTTTCCAAATTAGTAGCTGTGGAACGAAATGAGCCAAAGGCTTTGGGGTCAGTTTGATCCAATGCTTAACTTTGTGGATTACTTTTTCTTTGAAGTAATTGAAAAATGACAGAAAATCTGCTGTTATACAAAAGTATATGACATAGGAGTTTTTAAAGTAGTTGAGCTCCATTTTCTATTCCGTAGTTTGTAAAACAAATTGAAAAATTAGGACACCAAATTAGGATACCACTTGGTTATTTTTGTTTCCTATAACTGTCTACCAGTTTCTGACATCGACTGGGAGAAAGTTTTACCCATTCCTCCATGCAGAATTGTTTCAGCTGTGTGATGTTTGAGTTTTTTTTTTTGCATGCACAGCTCGTTTCAAATCACCCCACAGCATCTTAATATAATAATGATCCAGGCTTTTACTTGGCCATTCTAAAACTCTCCATTTCTTTCTTTTTGAGCCATTCCTCAGCCATTCCACTGTCCGGGAAATAATTTGTAAGCGGAGAACATTTAAACAACTGCCAACATGCCCAGGTCAGGCCGTCCTCGCAAGTTCAGCCCAAAAGCAGACCACAAGAGTCTCCAACAATCCTAAAATGTTACTTCAGGACCTATAGGTAGCTCTTGCAGCAGTTGATGTGAAAGTACATGCATGTACCAAAAGACAGAGACTGGACAAGTTTAATTAGCATAGGAAGTGTGTAAGGATGAACCCTTGCTGTAAAAAAAAATACCATCAGGGAAGACAAAAGTTTGCCATAGTACACCTAAGCAAAGACCAGGACATCTGGAACAATGTGCTTTGGACAGATGAATCCAAAGTAAAATTGTTTGGGAACCGTAACGGAAGACATGTGTGATGCAAACCCAAAACAGCATTTGAGGACAAGAACATTATACCAACTGTGAAGCATGGGAGTGGAAATGTCATGGTTTGGGGCTGCATTGTTGTTGTAAATCATCGTGAGAGTTAACAACTATCCAGTTGTTTTCACATTTCTAAAAGAAAATAAGCAAGGCTGTTTGGAAAAGAGGAATGCATTATTATATTATATTTGAAAAATAATTACATTATTTAAAATTGTATTTAGGTTTTAGTTTGATAAAAACATTTTTTTAATTTACTTAATTAGCTTAATTTACAAACGTACCAGGAATCTTTTAGCAATGATATTGTCACAGGTATTTTGTTGTCTTTTCTCCTTGACTTGGACTACCACCTCACTCTCCGCAATTATGTGCAAATCATTAAAATCTTATATTCAATAGAAAATTCTACAATGACAAAATATCAAATGTTGATATTGAGAATATTTATTGTTTCTTAACAAATATACAGTGGAGGAAATAATATTTTATCCCCTGCTGATTTTGTACGTTTGCCCATTGACAAAGAAATTATCAGTCTATAATTTTAATGGTAGGTTTTTTTGAACAGTGTAAAGATTAAAACATAAACCTGGTGGAATATCACACAACTAATCAGGTAAATGGGAAACAGGTCAGTAACCTCATTGGGTATCAAAAGATCATTCCAGAGAGGATTGATATGTCAGATGTGAGGATGGGTAGGAGTTAACAATTTTTGAAAGACTGCGCTTCAAATTTCATAATTTGGGGATCTCATCAACTACGATACATTACAAGATTCAGAGAATCCGGAGGAATTTCTGTATGCAAAAGATAAGGCTGAAAACCAATATTAGTTGGCCTTGGTCTTTGTGCACTAAAAAAGTTTTTTCGATTCTGCACTGAGAATCACTGCATGGGCTCAGGAAAACTTCTGAAACTCATTGTCTGTGAACACAGTTTGTCACTGCATCCACAAATGGATGTAAAAACTCAACCATGCAAAGAAGAATATAATAATATAACCAAGATCGAGAAAGGCTACCGCCTTCTCTGATCCTGGGCATATTTAAAATGGACTTACTCAAAGTGGATAACTGTCCTCTGGTCTGACAAATCAAAATCAGAAATAGTTTTTGGGAATCAGGGACACTCTGTCCACCAAGATGAAAAAGGAGAAGGACCATCCGGCTTCTTATCTTATAGCCCACAGTTCAAAAGCCAGAATCAGTGATGGTATGGGAGTGCTTTAGTGCACATGGCATGGGTGAATGGCACATTTGTGAAGGCACCATTAATGCTGAACACTATATAGGGGTTTTGGAGCAACATATGCAGCCATTTAGACAATGTCTATTTCAAGGAAGGCCTTGATTATATCAGCAGGACAATGCCAAACCACATTCTGCAAGTATTACAACAGCATGACTCCATAGTAAAAGAGTCAGGGTGCTAAAATGGCATGCCAGCGTTTTAGACATATCACCCACTGAAAAGATTTGACGCATTATGAAACGGAAAAATGACAAAGGAGACCCCGAAATGCTGAACAGCTGAAATCCTATATAAAGCAAGAATAGAAATACATTTCACTTTCAGAACTACAGTAATTGGTCTCCTCAGTTCCCAAACAATTACAAAGTATTATATAAAGAAGAGGTGGTGCAACACAGTGGTCAACATGCCCCTGTCCCAACTTTTTAAAATGTGTTTGCTCGGATCAAATTTTAAATAGGCATACATTTCTCAAAACTATTTTGAATTAAATGTAGGGAAAAATTATTTGCACATCATTGCATTCAGAAAAATCACAGAAAAGCGTGAGGCGCGAACATTTATGTAAAACACATGACAACTAGGAAAGCTAGACCTTCCCATACTTCCCTAGTGGGAACCTAAAGAAGTGACACGTGTTCCACGGCTTAATTTAACATTCCCATCCACACTAACTCTATTTCATTTGAACCTCTGGGAAGAAACCCACACACGGTCAGTTCCCATTGCAGAAAAAGAGCTAATGATAAAGAGAACTTCCATCACCCTCCCTGTTTGTAGCCCTAAATTAGCCTTGCAGTGCTCCCTGAATGATCTTGGAGGCCTTCGTCAACTTCCTGTTTCGAGCCCTCTGCGAGCAGTAAAGGTGAAGGAAGTGCAGGGGGTCGTGGGAACTTGCTCAATGCCACAACCATCCCGGCAAAAGCTCTTTCCAGAAAACAACACCATTCTCTGAAAAAAATAGCACAAAAAAAGAAAAAACCCAGAGGAAGCTTGATAACAATGAAGTTTTAGGTCGAACCAAGTCACTGTAGCGATCTTGGGTGGGAACCACTATGCTATTGATATTGTGCTGTAGCCTAGCCTACATCTGTGTCTCTAGCCATTCAGGCTCATTGACAAAAAACTAAACCCAAGTTCCCACGGTGACCGTTCCCACGGTAGCTGCAGGTTTTCCTATTTACATGTCATGTTGATCTGCTTCCTCTCGCACTGGGCAGAGACGCAGCACAAAAATGGATTGTATGTTTGTCTTTTCTTATCTTGTTTTAAGTAAGACTGCTGGATTTGGGCCTGTTTAACTTATGTTTTTCTATTTGTCTGGATTTTACTGTTCTTTGAGGTAAAAATGAGAGCCATGGACCAACAAGAGAATGTAGATTTTGATCATATTTATTTGTTATGTGTCATATTCATAAACTGTCATTCTGGGTTTGCTCTAGTTCCAAGTGGAACTTACTTTATCCTTAGTTAAACAAAGCAAAACATAGCTGACAATTTACACCAACACAGTGAAATGAACCAGAGTTCAAATAAGTATTGAACGTGTCACCATTTTTCTCAATCAATCAATCAAATTCATTTCTAAAGCCCTTTTTACAGCAGTTGTCACAAAGTGCTTTTACAAAAACACCCAGCCTAAAACCCCAGTAAGCACGCAACAACAGGATTGAAGCACGGAGGCACGGAAAAACTCCCTATGGGGGATTGTAGGAAGAAACCTAGAGAGGAACCAGGCTCAAAGGGTTGGCCATACCTCTTGTGGCTGTGCAGGGTGATGTTTAAGAATACTGTTATAATTAATAAATTCACATGAGCTGTGTCCAAAGTCTAAAATGCCTGATCTAGGTGACAAGCATGATCAGATTGGCAGGACAGGAACAGTCCAGGGTGGGTTGATTAGGGGTTCAGCCTGGTGGCAGCCGGAATCGTCAGGATCATCTAGGTTGGGAGGGGGGGTCAGCAGAGTGGCAGCTGGAATCGTCAGGTATCTGCTTGTTTTGCAGCAAAACCAGGAGGGCTCGGGACAAGGTCTTCTGGGCCTGGTAGTCCACAGGTGTAGGCCGAGACCTCACGTCCTTGTAAGTTGAACCGCAACAGGAGACAAGGAGAGTTGTTAAAGAGCTTAGAGTTAAGTAGTAGAAACAGAGTTATGGAAGAGAACTAGCCCTGCTCCCCGGCACAATAATATAGCAGCATAAAAACCTTTGTCCGAAACAGGGGGGTCCAGTGACACTGTGGCCCTATCCAAGGGAGGACCCAACAGGCAAGAAATCAATCCACCCACATTGCCAGGCATCAGCCAAAGGGACATAGAGTAAACGCAACCACTCTATGTGAGGGCGGAGTATTGCCAGCAGAGTTCATTTCAATTGCTCGAGGGGCGCAAAGGACCGACAGCAGCAAGCCAGTGACTCCGCCCTCAAGTGGTATTGGAGAGCAGGTATCCCAGTGGAGATGAGAGTCCACCTAGCAAGACAGCAAGGGTGGACAGTATCGAGCCATTCCGGTCACCTTCAACCCCTGGGCCAGGCTACACTAGTCAAAAAACATGCTGAAAAGATCTGTCTTTAGTAGACACTTAAATTGCCACAGAGTCTGCATTTGTAACCGTAATTGGCAGATTATTCCACAGTAGCGGAGCTCTATGAGAGAAAGCCCTGTCTCCGGCTGTTTGTTTCGAAATTCTAGTACGACCAGAAGGCCTGGAACTTGCAATCTTAAGTTATGTGTAGGTATATATGGCATGATCATTTCAGAGATATATGCAGGAGCAAGTCCGTGTACTGCTTTATAGGTCAACAGTAAAACCTTAAAATCAGCCCTCGCCTTGACAGGCAGCCAATGTAGAGAAGCTAATACTGGAGTAATGTGCTCAAATCTTTTTGTTCTAGTTAAAATTCGAGCAGCTGTATTCAACACTAACTGAAGTTTATTTATTGATTTTATCAGGGTAACCGGAGATTAAAGTGTTGCAATAATCTAGTCGAAGTAACAAAAGCATGGATTTGTTTTTCAGCATCAGTTTTTGATGGTCCGAAGATGAAAAAAAGCAGCTCTAGAGATATCTTTTATATGTTCATCGAAAGAGAGGTCAGTGTCGAGGGTGACGCCAAGGTTTCTCACATTCTTTTGGGATATGACTATACAACCGTCCAGGTTCATTGTGAGATCTCCCAACAGAGCTCTTTGTTTCTTAGGTCCTAAAATTAACATTTCTGTTTTTTCTGAGTTTAAAAGTCATACATTTCCTAATATCTGAGACGCATGCTTCCAAAGTAGCTATTCTGGGGGCCTCTCCATGCTTCATCGAGATATATAGCTGTGTGTCATCAGCATAGCAGTGAAAATTTACATTGTGGTTCCTGATGACATCACCCAGAGGCAGCACATATAGGGAAAACAGTAATGGCCCCAAAACTGAGCCTTGAGGAACACCAAAACATGCCTTTGATTTGACAGAGGACATGCCATCTATTGATTCGAACTGATATCTTTCAGATAAATAAGATTTAAACCAGGCTAAAACTTTTCCGCGTAGCCCAACATGGGTTTTCAATCTCTAAAAGAGAAGGGAGTGATCAATAGTGTCAAAAGCAGCAAGATCAAGAAGCAAGAAGAAGCTTTGTCTGAGGCCATTTGAAGGTCATTTATCACCTTCACCAGTGCAGTCTCAGTGCTATGATGCTATATATTTACAAAAGTTCTATTGACATAACATTTCACCAAATGTTGGTAACAACCCAAGTAATCCATACATACGAAGAAACTAAACAAATAAGCTCAAAAATTAAGTTATATGTAATAATGTGAAATGAAACAGGTAAAAAGTATTAAACAGTATTAAAGCTTACAGATATTTATTTAATACTTTGTACAAAAGCCTTTGTTGGTAATGACTGGCCTTTCCAAATGTTGTGCAGCAAGCTTCAAACAAGCTTCAACATGCTTTTTTTTCAGCAATGGAGTCTTGCATGGTGAGCGTGCATACAGGCCATGGTGGTGGAGTGCATTACTTACTGTTTTCTTTCAGACAACAGTACCTGCTTATTTCAGATCTTTTTGATGCTCTCCAGAAGTGGTCCTTGGCTCTTAGACAATTCTTCTGATTATTCTTTCTACTCGTCTGTCAGATGTCAAGCGAGGAGCACCTGGTCGAGGCAAATTTATGGTGAAATGATTGTCTTTCCACTTCCGTATTATGGCCCCAACAGTGCTCACTGGAACATTCAGGAGCTTAGAAATGCGTCTGTAACCAATGCCATCGTTATGTTTTGCAACAATTAGGTTATTCCCATTAGTTGGGACTGAACCAGTTGATATTAATTTGCACTGACAAGGCGCTGAATTGCTTTTTAATTACTGATAGATTTCAGCTGTTGTCTTGGCTTTCCATGCCTTTTTGCACCTCCCTTTCTTCATGTGTTCAGTACTTTATCCCAGTGTTATTTGACATTATTACACAACTTAATTTCAGAACGTATTCGTTTTGGTTTCTTTGTATGCTATATGTATGCTGTTTCATTGTAAACAAACGGAACTGCAAACACGTGCTGAAACAACTCTGAGCTAGGCAATAAGAAAACGTGCTGCAGCACGGACCAAACGTGACTAACTAATAGTGTCGAACTAGCAAAGCCAAAGGCAAAATCAGGGATTGAAATAGTGTGGTGCTGATGAGAGGATTGCTGGCAGGTGTGTGTCATGGATAGGTGGGTGACAATATGGGAAATTACATGCGTAATAGTACAGGCTATGACACATCTGGTGAAACTTTCATATCAATAGCTCCTTTAGAAATATATTTATTGAGAAAAATGGTGACGTCTTCAATTCTTATTTCACCAGCTGTATATTGATAGAGATTTTACCATGTGTATTTGTGTAGCTGTAGGCTTTATATTTTCCAATCCATTTAACACAACAATTGTGATACAACATTTAGATTTGGTGAGTTTTTGCGCACAAAACAAGTCATTCATCACTATTCCCTGCGAAAGGTAACAAGGTATGACAATTTGAATTTTATTCTCCAAAACCCAATCAGGCCCTTCTACCTTACACACTTGCTCAGAGTGTCCTCCATGGTCACGTGCAGCTAATGAAACTCAAGAGGACTGTTCTACTTACTGTTTAGGGGTTTAATAAACACGTAAAATTTCTGACTTTAATAATGTAATTCATGGTCCACTTGTATTTAATAAAACAAGAAATTCTAATTTACTAATTATTTTATTCAGAATCAGCTTCACGTATATTTACGCATGCAAGGAATTTGCTTTGGTGTGTTGGTGCATGACAGTAAACACAGTAAGTGATGAAGTGATAAATAACACAGTAAGTAAAAAAACAACACAGTAAGTAAAAATCTAAATAAAACAGTAAAAAGAAAGTACCTGCCAGGGAATGTGCAAAACATTGACGGTATAAGTAAGCATAAGTTGCATATTGTGCAATGTGCAAAACAAAGTCCAAAGAAGTTAGGGGGCGGAGGTGGTCAGTGGTGGGTGACCTGGCCGTGTGGATGAGCTTAGCTGCCGATGGGTAGAAACTGTTCTTGTGGTGTTAGGTGTTGGTCCTTATGGACCGTAGCCTCCTGCCGGATGGTTGAAACAGTTTTTGTCCCTGGTGGGTGGGCTCATTCGCAATCTTTCCTGCACACCTCAGGGTCCTGGTTTACAGGTCCTCGTGGGATGGCAGATTGCAGCCAATCACCTACTCTGCAGATCTAATGATACGCTGCAGTCTGCTCTTGTCCTTGACAGTAGCAGCAGTGTACCAGATAGTGATGGAGGAGGTGAGGATGGACTCAATGATGGCTGTGTAGAAGTGCACCATCATTGTCTTTGGCAGGTTGAAGGAAGTACTTTCTCTGCTGTGATTTTTTGGGGGATGGAGGTGGTGTTTTGCACTTACTTAAGGTTGGGAATTGTGCAAATTGCATGGGCACGAATTAATGGTGCCGGGTTATATTAGATTTGGTGTTGAAACAACAATTCCCCAAAACCATCCTGCCTTCGAAGTGGCCAAGTTGAGATACAAGCCTCCCACCACCCCCAGGAAGCCTAGCATTTCAAATCCAGATTTCATCATACGTGGATGTCAATGACACAATGACACAATGTTCCCTTTTGGTCAGTCACTCGGCACAACTCGGTGGATTTATTTTCCAATCATTCTCAAAGCTGACTCAAAGAACACTAGTACAGAAGGTGCCAGTCTGGTAAGTGAAACCTGAAATAGTTATGAGGTGATTTCATATCTCTGCCACTGTACCTCTTTTCAATAATGCAGATTTTTGATTTTGTCTATCTCCTTTAATTCAGACGATTTGAAGATGGAGTTGAGCGTTCCTCCTAAGCATCTCCATTGCTTTCAACTGCAGTTCAACAGTTTTTAATATTTTGACAAGGCACCAAAAAACCTGCAACCTGCAGTTTCTACCCCAGAGCTCCCGCCCAGGGCTGGTCGTTTTAGGCCTTCTATGGCTCACCAAACACAATCCCTGCATCGACTGGTCGACCGGCTCCATCAAGGGCTGGAGCTCCTACTGTCTTGCCAACTGTCTGAAGTTGGCAAGACACTCTGACTGCTGACAACCCATCTTCCCAGTATGGCGTCGACTTCTCCTCCTGCCTGTTCAATATCATGATTTGAGGGAGGTGTTCAATAAGCCCTGTTGCTATCAAGCACCATCCTGGCACGACACTCCTCCATGTTCCACTGCTCCTCTGTGCCCTTTCTGGGATACATCGTGGCCGTGAGCAGCATGAAAATGGACCCAGAGAAGGTCAGAGCCGTTACCAACTGGCCCAACCCACATCTCGCTTAGTGCTTCAACAGTTCCTAGGGTTTGCCATGTTGGCAGTCACCCTCACCGCCCTGAACTCTTACGAAAACACCCATCCTATGGTCCCCGGCAGCGTCCCAGGCCTGAAGGAGCACTTCACCACTGCTCCCGTGCTGATCCTCCCTGACCGTGCATGGCAGTTTGTGATGAAGGTGGATGACTCCAACAGTGGGGTAGGCACTGGGCTGTCACAGAGGTCAGACCAGAAGTTGCAGCCTTGTGCTTTCCTTTCCCATCAACTCAGCCCTGTGTGCGGAATTATGATATCGGCAACAAAGAACTGTTGGTGGTGTGTGTTGGAAGAGTGGAGGCATTGGTTGGAGGGGTCAGAGGTCCTGTTTCTGGTATAGACTGACCACAGAAATGTCTAATACCTGCGCCAGCCAAATGTCACAATTCCTAGCAGGCCAGATGGGTGCTGCTGTTTACCCGCTTCGAATTCACCCTGGCCTACTGTCCCAGCTCCAAGAAAACAAAGCCAGAAGCTCTCTCACGGGTGTTCGCCCCTCTTGCTGTCCTCAAAGACAACCCCTTCCTGTCCCACGGCATCATTGGTCACACATCTCTTTGGACTTTGTTACGGGTCTGCCCCCGTCCAAAGGTAACATCGTCATCTTAACCATGGTGGACCGTTTCTCTAAGGCCACCCACTTCATCCCTTTACCCAAGTTACCTTCCGCCAAGGAGACTGCTCAATTGATGGTGCAGCATGACTTCCGAGTCCACGGCCTCCCGGTGGACATGGTCCCGGATCCTCACGGTTCTGAAGGGCGTTCTGCACCAGGATCGACTCATCGGCCAGCCTCTCCTTGGGTTTCCACCCCAAGGCCAATGGTCAGTTGGAGCGTGCCAACCAGGCCAGGAGACTGTTCTGCGGTGCCTGGTCTCAGACAATCCCACCACCTGGAGTCAGCGCCTGGTCTGGGTTGATTATGCCCGCAACTCTCTGCCCTCTTCCTCTACCGGTCCCTCCCCCTTTGATTGCTCCTTGGGCTACCAGCCTCTGCTGTTTCCTGAACAGGAAGAAGAGTTTTGGTGTTCAGTCCGCCCAGCTGTTCGCTCGGCGCTGCCTCCAGCGCTCTATCGCCGGGTATCGTCGGCATGCTGATCGCCACAGGATGCCGGCTCCCCTCTACTGTGTCGGCCAGCGAGTGTGGTTGTCCACCTGTGATTTGCCTCATTGGCTAGAGTGTAATAAGTTCACTCTCCGCTACATTGGCTCGTTCCAGATCGCCTGGGACTTCTGCCTCTTGGCCGTTCAGTTGTTGTTGCCCCTCACCCCACTTACCATGTGTCTCGTAATAGCCTGTCACTAACTCACCTTTTCCTAGGCCATCCTGCCTTCATCGTGTGGCATCTCCTGAAGGTCCGATTCCGGGGTCGGGGCATCCAATACCTGGTTGACTGGGAGGGCTACGGGCCTGAGGAACGCTCCAGGAATCCTGCTCAGAATATTCTTGATCCTATCTACATCCCTGACTTTCATCGGCTGAATCCTGGTCAGCCAGTTATGCGCCTGGGTCGGCCACGAAGAGGCGTGGGGGGTTGTGTACTGTCACGCCGTGATATGTTTCACCTGCCATGCCCCTGCCTCTTCACCAGGTGTTCATGGTTCCACTTTAGCCCTCTGTATATATAACCCCTGATCTGTTTGTGTGTTGCCAGTTCGTATTGTATGTTTACCAAGTCGTTTATGCCCCGTCTGTTTCCTGAGTTTGTAGTCAACCTGTGTATCAAGCTACTGCTTTCCGACCTGACCACCAATCCTGCCTACCGTCCGACTGTACCTCTGCCGTGTCATTCTGCGTACCGAACTACTGCCTGCTTGACCACCGATCCTGCCTACCATCCATCAGTACTTCTGCTGTGCCTCTCCGTGTACTGAACCCATGCCTCTTGATACCTTCGATTTGTTGTCTGTTGTTTTCTACATTAAACCGCGAGAACAGTCCTCCTGTCTCATCGTCTGCATTTGGGTCCACTATCTGAGTTGTGGTAGTTATGAGAAAACAGCAAAAAAAGACCCAGAGATACCTCACGAAGCATGAAGTATGAGGGAAATTGGTGTGTGGGTGCTCTGCTGGTGACAATGCCTGTAATTTATTTTTTTAAATCAATGCACACACAACCAAGTGATACACCATCCCATCTGGTTTGCGCTTAGTGGGATTCTACTTAGTTATTCAACAGGACAATGGTGCAAAACACACCTTCAGGCTGTGTTAGGGCTGTTTGACACAGACGGAGAGTGATGGTGCTGCATCAGATGACCTGGCCTCCGCAATCACCCTACCTCAGCCTAATTGTGATGGCTTGGGAGGAGTTGAACCACAGAGTGAATAGAAAGTAGCTAAAAAGTCCTTTAAGACTGTTTGAAAAGCATTCCAGGTGAACACCTTATGAAGCTAGTCGAAGGGATAACAAGAGTGTGCAAATCTGTCATCATGCCAAAGGGAAGCTCTTAAATGTATTTTGATTTGTTCAACCCTTTGTTTGGTCATTATATAATTCCATATGTTTTGATTATTATTCTACAATGTGAAAAATATGTCTGTCAAAAATTCATTTTTCTTTTTTGAGCCTCAACACCATCCATAGTGAGTGCCTGACTTTAGCGAGAGCTGTCAGAATTGCAGGACCCATCACCACTTATTATTCACCAATACATTTATTGGCTTACATTTACTTATGCACTTACCAGGTGTTTTTTTTTATTTAACATTGGAAAACAGGCATTCATTTTGTGAATCCTGTTTATTAATTATTAATTAATATTAAATGTATTAATCCTGCCTAAGAGCGTGTTAGTAGGCTACACATCCAATAGTACAATAGTTGCATGGAAATTGGAATATCCTTTCTTGCATCCAGCACTTACGTCTCCCTCTAAAAACCCATCGAACCAGAAGGGCAGTGTAGAGGAGAATTTGTATTCTGCCAATCTATAGGCCCTATTGATGAATGCATAATTAGTTATTTGCATAAGTTTAATGTGCCTATATATGTGTGTAAACATTGGAAGGTCATCCATTTTGTATTGTAGCATTGAAAGTTGTAGCATTGAAAGTTGACATTATTTCCTTTTCTTTGCTAAGATAAGCGTTTATGTCTTTGCAAAGCGCATTTCCATTTAAACATTTTCTAATAGTGTAAAGTTCCATGCTCTGCATAAATAACAGGTCCCCCTGATTAATGTTTGTAGATGAACATCACCACCTCGACTACCTTATGCCATTGCCTAATCAAGTAGCCTACCCTATGTATTTGGTTGAATTTGGGAATAATTTAATAAAGACACAAGTATTTCACATTTCAGCCTAACATCAAGGGACAAACCCTTGAGCTCTCCTGTTAAGAAGGGCTAATATGTGTTTTATACAGCAGCCTAACATAGCTGTTGTTGGTGTCATTATCAAGAGCACAATATTAAGAGATGGTAGAATTAAGGGATCATAGACCAGCAAACTTTAATTTGATTTACATGATGCTGCCAATTATTGTAAGTTTGGGGCTGACATTCAAGGGCTGTGACCACTTGCATTCATTCAGTCAAGGACTGTCTATATTTCACGATCAAACCCTGGATGTTTTTAACAGTGGTTTTACATATTGTCCCGTTGGTGTGACAGAAATGTGTTTACGGGCATCCGAGCCGGTGTATTGTGATTCCCTATGTGGTCTTTAATCTTTGTGATTCTGTAACAAAGCCACTTACAGGAAGCTATGCCAGATATGTCCGGCCAGTTCTGCCCTTCCCAGCAGAGCCGCTTGGTGAAGAATAACACTGTTTCACTGAACAATCCCAATCGCCACAAAACAAGGCCGAGCTCCACAACGGGGGGTTTAGCCAAGTCCACATTTGTGCCGACTCCGGGGAATTCTTTCCATACTTCCCCCCCTGGTGAGTCACCATATGCCTGACTGCACCCAGGCAAAACAAGGGTCACAGCAGTTAAAAGTTATGAGAGTGGTTAACAGCCCAGTGTTTTCGTGTCAGAGCAACATATTTACGTTTTTCTTTTCCAAGCTGGTGGTTGGATGGTTAGACAATGCACATGAACCAGGTTAACCTGCTCTTTCATGGGATACCCTGGATATTCGTTTTTGTTGAAAAAGCAAAATTCCTGTCATCACACAAATCTGTTAGATTTAGAAATGTTTCTGTTTTAATTGGACCAGGCCACTTATTGTCCTCTTGTGCCCAAGTGCCTGGGATAAAAGAAGTCTTCCAATGACAATGTCTTTCTGGCCTACGTGCCGGGTGTGTGTGAGCTAGCAGGGCGTGTCTACTTAAAGACCTAACATGCTCTTAGAGAATGTTACAGTGCTTGCTGAAGAACATGTGCACCAGACACGCCACACACACATACGCACACAGAGAGCGTGTGAGAGGACTAGATGCCCATTGGCCTTTGTCCTCTGTTACAACACAGGGTGTGTCCGTGTCCATCTCCAGAGCTCCCATTGGATAAAAATAGCTGTCAATCCGCCATACTCTCATGTGAGAGCGAATAAGAGAAGCTGGCATTCGATCAAAGGCACGTTGTTGATTTGTGCAATTGTGTTAATTGTATACCTTAATGTGTGACAATCTGTGTCTTTGTGTTTGTAGTTGTCCACAGCGATAAGGTGGAATCATTATGCTATTATGACATGTGCCACATTGATAAGATAATCAGGTTTGTAGTGTAAAATCGAGCTGATAAACAACAATAGTTTTTCACACACTTCGAGTATGACAATAATTCCGGAATGATATGTACACAATCGTTGAGCATGTCCGGCAGACCTAGCCAAATGTTCGTTCACATTACAGACAAATACTGTTTCCACAAATCATTCAGACCCAACAAAGAAAACATTGAACCCCTGTATCTGCAATGCCTCCTTCACACCTACAACCTCACTCCGTTGACAACAGTTTTGGGCCCTGGAGGGTGTTTTATTTGAAAGAAATTATAAAGACAATAATCAGAAACAGCAAAAACAAACCGCTCTCCAGGGGTCACTCTATCTGTCCTGGGGCAACAATCTGGTGGTGGTTTGGGAGGAATGTGTGGCTTTTCACCCTTCTTCTCCTTTGTGTCGTTCACCCTGCGCACTTCCATGTTGCCGGCGCCCTCATGACAGGGTCCTCCGCTTCCTATTCTCCCACTGCCTGTGGCTTCTTCAGCTTGTCCATCTGTGGCTCCGCCCTGTTTGTAGCTCCGCCCTGTTTGTAGCTCTGCCCTGTTTGAGCAGCTTCTGGGTAGCTTGTCATAGCTCCTTTGATGTGGTCCTGATGGGAGGAAGCTTTGTAAGGGCTAGTTTGGCCCTGTGGGCTGCCCGCGGAAGGTTCTGGAACTTTCCCTTATTATCACATATTGTTTTCTGCAAATAATTATGAATCTATAATTAATTAGTTATAATGAATTTATTTCCAGAACTTGGACACTATTGTTCCAAATAAGGAATGAGGAATATCAATAGAATTTGGTAAACATTTCAATATGTTTAGTTGAACCATTCAGGTTTACATATAAATGCATAACATTTGATATCTTTTGTTATTTAATTAATTGATTATTATTGCAAAATTCCAAATTAGCACAATAACAATAAAATGTGTCTAAATATACATACGTAAATAAACAAATATAAATACTATTGACATCGATCATTTATTGAATATTATTTTACAACATGGACATCCTGTTCAGGATATTTTCTACACTTTTTATGCATATTGCTTACAGGGTGGGGCCTAACAGGATGGACATTTCCAGTTGTGAGTGAGCAAAATTTAGTGATTAATTCATGACCAGGATTTGATCTTTCAGGACACAGATATTATAAACGAAATAAAATAATATTAAGAAAAATAAAAATCTTTAAAATGAATGTAATTCCCTTTCTATCATCAATGTTTCAGTTTTCAAGGTAAAATAACGGTTACACTTTGTGTAGATAATAAGTAATACTATCAACAAATGTTCAACAAACTATCTGTTGGTAAGCAATTAATGCTTTTTAAGGTTAGGGTAAAATGTAGGGTTTGTTTTGAGTAGTACTAGGCAATCAGTATGGTCAGTTGTAAGCTATCTCTTTCCCCAATGTTGATAATAATAATAATGCCCAAGACTACATTGGGGAGATTGGGAATCTGAGGGCAGGCAGGTTTATGGAGATTTCTGACTCAAGGCTGGGTTCTGGGACTGAGTGGTAGAAGTATCGCTTGAGTTCCTGAACAAACATCCCTGGTTCAAACAGAGATTAGAATCCCTTTCCTCAGAGCATTCCCTTGTGAAGCTCTCCCGCAACAGTCCTGACATTAGATAACTGTGCAGTCTGCAATTAGGCTTTCTGGGGAACTGCAGTTTCTTCACATGTAGCATCACGTGTTATAGCTTTTTGAAACAAAGGGACCAAAAGTAAAAATTAAAACACGCAAGGTAGAGAGAGACAGGAGAACGGGAGAGGGTGGTTTTGAATGTGGTCTTGTGTTGCTGCAATTCACCCAATGTCCACATAGGGAATATACTGTATTTTACAGGATTATTCTCTAGCCTACCCGGTTTCAACCTTTATGCTCCTCTTCATATAGTGCTTTCGGAAAGTATTCAGACCCCTTCACTTTGGCCCCATTTACCGCCTTTTATAAAATGTATTACAATTATTTATTTCCTAATCAATCTTCAAACAATTCACAACAATGACAAAGCAAAATATTTTGGGGGGAATTCTTTTTAAATGTATAAAAAATATTACATTTACTTAAGTATTCAGACCCCTTGTCTAAGCACTTTGTAAAAGTGCCTTTTGCAACATTTCCAATTTTCTTGGGTAAGCCTCTAACAGATTTGCGTACTTGTATTTGGACAGTTTCTCCTATTTTTTCTTGCAGAATCGCTTGGACAGATTGGATAATGGGCATCGGTGAACCAACATTTTTTGGTGTCCCCATAATTCAATGTTCAATGGGTTTTAAGTCTGTGCATTCTTAGAGTCCCTTAAGGATATTTACCGAATCCAGGTCCCTGCTGCAGAGAAGCACCCCATTGCATGACGCTCCCACTATTATGCTTTATAGTATAGATGGTATTAGCAAGGTGATGAGTGGCACCTTGTTTATGACAGACATAGTGCTTGCCAATCAAGCCAAATAGATCAATTTTGGTCAAGTCAATACAGAGGACCATTTCTCTCTCAAAGTAATTCAGGTGGCAGGAAATGTACCTTGAAATCAGGAGTTGTCTTTCTGACAGGTCCTCCTGCAGTGGAACTATGAAGCGCTTTTAGAGTGACAATTTGTTTCTTGGTCACCTCCTTGAGCAAGGTCCTTCTTGCTGGTTATTTTGTTTGGCTGGACATCCTGATCTAGATCCTGATCTAGAAAGTACCCCAGGGCCAGTCTGGCCGGACTTTCCTTTTTTCCCTGTTGTTTTGTTCCCTGGAACTCACCCCAGACTTAGGCATGCCATTTCCCATTTACTCACCCACCCAACCATTGCGCACATCTGCCGGCAAACTCTTATCAGCCCTGTGTACCTGGGAGATAGAAGACGTGGTAAGACGGGCACAACAACAACAGCCCCCCCCCCCGGAACCGGACCCCGTAACCGTTTATTTGTTCCCGATTCCATGCGCTCCCATGTCCTTTAGTGGGCGCATGCCACCCGCCGCACCTGTCACCCCGGAATGACACGCACTTTAGCCTTCCTCCGTGAGCACTTCTGGTGGCCCTCCATGTCCGCAGACACCCGTGCCTTCGTTTCCGCATGTACCACCTGCGCCAGGAACAAGGATTCTACGCGTCCCCAAGCCGGTCTCCTGCGCCCACTGCCAGTACCGAGCCAACCCTGGTCCCATATTGCTTTGGACTTTTTATTTCCGATGCAGGAGGGGGAGATAGCGGTTCCATCCGTCCAGGCCCACCTACGTTGCTGCCAAAGGGTTTGGAGACGTGCTCGCGCCACCCTGCTATGAGCCTCGGCCACCATCAAACGGCAGGCAGACCGTTGCAGGATCCCGGCTCCTATCTACATGCCTGGACAGAGCGTCTGGCTCCTGGCCAAGGAACTATCTCTCAAGGTTGAGTTCCGAAAGCTTGCCCCGCGCTTTGTGGGTCTGTGTGTGGTGGAGTCCATCATCAATTCCTGCGCCGTTCGTCTGACACTCCCTGCCTCCCTTAGGGTCCATCCGGTTTTCCAAGTGTCCCTCCTCAAACCTGTGTCCGCCAGTCCGCTCTGTCCTCCCGCTCCTGCCCCACAGCCCCCCCGTATAATCGACAACCATCCGGCCTACACGGTCCGCCGATTGCTGGACGTGCGCCGTCGGGGTCGAGGTTTCCAGTACCTCGTGGAATGGGAGGGTTACTGGAGGAGTGGAGTTGGGAGCCGCGCTCTCGCATCTTGGACCCTGGCCTGCTACGGGACTTCCATAGAGCGCATCCTGGTCAACCTGGGCAGCCGCCGGGTGGCGCCCATAGAGGGGGGGGTACTGTCACGGCCCCTTGGCTAGTCAGGCCGGACTTTCCTTTTTCCCCCTGTTCTGTTCCCTTAAACTCTCCCCAGAGTTGCTCATGACATTTCCCATATACTCACCCACCTAAACATTGCGCACACCTGCCGGCAATCTCTCATCAGCCCTCTTTATTTAAACCTCTGACTTCCCCTTTTACTTTGCCAGTTCAATGCCGTTTCTTCACACGTTTTGTGCCCATTACCTGTTTAGGTACATTTCTGAATATCGTCATTAGTGACAAGTCTGTCTGCTCCCACAGTTCTGTCAGTACGTTTTTTTGTTTGTTTTGTCAATTGGCTACTCGGCTTCCCTAGTGTGTCTGTGCCCTGCCCGGCTTTCCCCATCTTTCCGTGGTATTTATCTATGCGCTTGGGTTCCCTGCCTGACACCTGCCAGTCCTTCCTCGGTCCTGATAGAAAGAGTTTTGGTGGTTCCAAACTTATTGCATTTCACAAATCTTCCTAAATGGAATTTGGCTCTGACAATCAATGACGTCGGGGCTTTTTTAAATCACATCCAATTAATATCTATTTACCTCTCAAGGATGATCAGAGGCCACAGGATGCATCTGAGCTCAGTTTTTAATTTCATTGCATTCAAGATCTGCTCCAGTTATTTCCTTCAAGTGAATAGCGCCATCTACTGAATTACCTTTTTAAGAGGGGACAGGGGCTGGTATGATGATTACATTTTGTTTATTATAACAGTTGGTTATAAAGTGCTAGGCCTTCTCTTGATAACTTCTCACAGTCAAGCATGTATTTTGATGCCAAATTATTTTTAACAAATACTTCTCTGGAGTTCCTTTGGTAAACAAAGTTACTTATCTTTTTGTACAGTTCATCAGATTTTTGTCCTTTTATTTTATTCATGTTTTTTGTATTATTTTAATACATACTGGAAAGAAAATTTTTTTTATCCCTGGTGGCATGAAACTCATAATGCACATACTGTATTTCCATAAGACTAGTTCTCATGAGGAGTATACTTTTTTGTATTTTGCCAAGTATGGTTTGGGGAGAGAAAGTTAGAGGAGAGTTTTTTGTTTACAGAGCAGTGGGTCAGATTGTGTCGTTTTTAATAAGGACCATATAAATTAGGTCCTCTGGGTAAAACAGGTTGAGGGGAGTGACTTAATAAAGTCTGCATTTTCAATCTCAAGTTTTAGCAACACCACTTCTCATCCGAGTAATTTGCTCTAGGGATAGACATGTTGTTCAACCAAGTTTTGTCATAGAAATTGTATGGAGTTGCATTATACTCTTTTTCTTTTACATTCCCTCAAACACCTTGACATCCTGTTTTCTGGCATTCGGTGGAGAGTGGCATGGGGTGTGGCTTAGAGCTAGATGAGATCCATATCTTTATTGGCCACAGCCTAAAAAGTAACTCCCTGTAATATAGTCCTATAGCGCCCTCTTCAGGGGAATTGTTTCCAAATGGGGACTTTCCACTAGTGGGCCAGTAGAAGGCAGGATCCCTCATTTTGACTCAGAGTTCTCTTTGCACTCGGAGACAGTGCACATTCTATAGCTCCTCCGCATATTCCTGAGTTGCAACTCTCAATCACTAACCTGAAGGAGAAAAGACAGTGGAAGAATGAGAAAAAATAGAAAGCCGGTAAACCAAAACTTCTCAGGAAAGTGACCCGTAAGGTAATAATGCATGACATAGGGCCTAAACAGTTCAAACAGTGCAACACTTCATTCTTTTCTTTTTGATTATTATAAAGAACATTACAGCAAAGTTACTAACAACATGTTAAAGGCTGTGAAATTGGTTATTTGTTTTTAAGATTATTTTTATCTTTTTAAGACTTTTAGTTTTACATATTAGAGCCTAGTTTATCCGTCTGACAACCCTGCCAAAAAAGCATATCTAGCATCAAGTCTCAATGGAAAATATGATTCAGTGACAAAGAGGAGCCATCCTAGTCCTAAAACATTTGGGGGAGTCATGCCAAGAGGTTAATAATGATATCCCCAGTGGCTGTCCGTCCCTCTGTCTCACTCATTCTCTCTCTTTCCCGAGATGTTGACGTCGGGTAGGATGAGGGTGAATCCCCCTCATTCATAAAATACATGAAAGTTCTCCCACTCTTACGATGATCTTTTCCAGAGGGATTTACAATTAGGGTTAACTATATCCTTGAATCGACGGATTTTACCTGTTGTCAGCTCAGGGATACAAACGTATGTTTTTTCAGTTACTGGTGTAACACTTGGATATCTGTTGCTATTACTGACCTGTTATCATCACACTGCACTTGTTCCTGGTTAGGCTAGTCGGTCACTCCTGTCTCACAGAGAACATGCTAACGTGCTAAGACCAGCCTGGTGTGACCTGGGTTTATATACCACATAGTCTCCTTTACATTCAGCCAGACAGACAGTCCTCAAAGTAGGTGTGATGAGTGAAGATGACCTTTCAAGCCTGACCGTATTGTTGCAAAGCGAGCGAACAGAGGAGTGTGTACATAAACAGAGCACTCTAATGGGGTCAGTGAAACATTTGAAGCTGAAGGCACTCAGAATGCCATTGGGATAATGTAATGGCCCTGGTATGCAACATCATATCTTCATGTAGGGGCAGTTGATGAGTAACAAGTGGAATTTCACTCAGAGAATCAGCCACTCCTGCCATTTGCATCAAATAAATAAGGCTGGGACTTTATTTTCATATTTGCTTTCCAGATTTGTCAGATCATAAAAGGAAATCTGATCGAAGATTGGTCACTTTGTAAATAAAGGGCTCGGGTTTTGATCTTCGAGCCCAAATACAGTGCAATTGTTCTTGGGTAATATACAACTGAATCAGGAAGTTGTTGTCATTTATTTTCCTATGAACCTCAAGGTCAGAGGGAAAACTGTGGAAGCACTTAAAAACGGTCAAAATAGTGAGAGGGTCAGAGTGGTCTGGTCTGCACTCTCCAGTACGCATGTACTGCTACAGCATGGGTTCAAATCTTGTCCCACTGTTCTTTCAGAAAAACAAAATAACCTACTTTCCTGTCCAACAAAGCATAAAGATGGGCACAAAATTGTTTTTTTCTGTTGTAATTTGTCGATTTCTTTTGTTCAGCAAAGTCTCTTATCCAGAGCTCTATGAGTCACATAAGGTACTTACTTGTTTGCACATTTTCTTTAACAAAGTAGCTATTAGCAAAATCTGTGAGATTAGAAAGGCCAAGTGAGAGTCGTCTCTCATAACCGTAGCACTTCTTTTTCACCCTGACCTCAAGGGAATCACATGGAACCCAAAACAAAGGTAACGGAAGAGAAGGTATGGAGAGGACAGGTGAGAAAGAGAACCATCAGGTCTGTGCTGTCACCACCCTTTTCTCCTCTTCCCTCCTCCTCCTCCACACTTCAGAGGGCTTGACTTTCTTCTGTTTTTAGAATCTGGCGGGGGGTGAGGGGGTGAAGAGGGAGCTGTGAGGAGGAACAGTATTGTCCCTGAATAATGAATGGGATGTGTGGCCGAGTTGGAGAGCAGGCAGGCCGTCCCACAGCTGTACCTCCAAACAGAAAGCGACAGGGCGGTAGGAGCCCATGCAATATTCACACTGTTAAGTAGGCCTCAGCCAAGCTGGCCCTGATGAGAGGCGATGGGCAGCCACGTAATGCCACAGGTCTCATGGGAGGCCTAGTGTGTAATGCACTTCCCTTTCCCCCTCTTACAGCCCCCCCAGGCCACAAACGCATGCAGCCTCACACACATTATTCAACCCTTACTTACTTTTTTTACTCCAGTTTTGCCTGGAATGAAATTATCCAGAGTTTTCTGTTGAAAGATCCCAGAGATTAAACAAACTTCTTGGATTAAACAAACCATTTACCCAAAATGGCTCTGAAGTGCTTGTCCGAGCACAGGCTTGGGCTCTGTTGCCAGGGAAACTGAGACAAACTGGGTGGAGCCAACAGAACTTAAATCTATGTTCATGGTTGTTTCACCCTCTGGTCCTGGATATTGCTTGTCTGAATCCCATGTGAGCCACACATTTTTGTTCCCCTTGTTTTTGTGCTTTACAGGAACATATTGTGTACCCTACATCGTGTTTCATTGGTAGAAAACAGAAACATTTGTTGTTGCACTGAAAAGCCTCAAATAATGGTGGATGGAGTTCCGAGTCATGTATCACGCAGTCAGATGGTCCAAGCCAGAGAATTCTAATTTCTAATTTCCGCTTTCCGCTGCCCACGTAGCAATTCCTGATTGTGAGCCTGATAAGGCTAATTACCAACAGGCTATTATCTAATTAACTGAGTGTACTTATTTTTCAAATTGTTGCCTTGCAGTTAACGATAACTACCAGTACCCCTTAAAGTAAATAAATGCCATACATAGAGGAGTGGAATAATGCTCTGATTCGATCTGTTTCCCCTTGGTCAAATCTATCATTAGTCTGGTACAAGAACTGTTCAGTTGGTTTCTACAACATGGCAAGTCATTGACTGTCAGAGGAACTGCTGAAATTGCATGCAGGATCAGGAACCTGGCTAGTCTACAATTGTTACAATTAGATTTGACCCCAACCCTGTTTTACAGGTCTCCTGGGCTCAAATTACATTGCATAGTATTTTGCCAATGGGGTTTGTGTCATAGGTTGTAGTGCATTTCAGTGTGTAGGGCATAGGTTGCCATTTGGGATTCAAGCTGTGGTTTAATGACGGTGTGAGGGTCTCCTCAAGCATGGGGAGAGGCAGGAGGATGTCTTGTAAACAAAGGGGAAGAGAAGCAGCAGGAATTTCCGTCAAGGCCATGGGGATAAATGAGATTCTCCTCCTCCGACGCATCTGATCAACGGAATGTCCCTGGTGTAAATCACACAGCTCCCGTTGATGCAAACAGGAAATGACTGTCGAAGCCACTCTGTAAATCTGCAAAACCCTGCTACACGAAGGAAGTTCACTGGTGTCTTTGCTTTGTAATTTATTTGTTAAATTTTGCCAGAGACACACACAGTCGAAACGTGTTTTTACTTTGTAATGTCTTTGTAAAACTCTGGGAGAGAGTGCAATAGTGTCTTTTCATGTATTGAGGCTTCCCTTTTACAACAGAAGTGTCATAAAAAAAAGGCCAAACTAATCTCGGATAATCTGCCACATTGGTTGGTTACATTCGTGGCTGGTTGTGTCAAAAAACAAAAGCAATTATTAACTACAGTTTCTAAAGTATTCACAGAAAGGACAGTATAGTCTTATTATATAAAACTGTTAATATTTTTTAAAACAGTATTTATTATCTAAATATTTATTTTTATTCCTGCTCAGAGTTGACCAGACTGTATTCTCAGTACAGATCACCACTTTAGTTTTGCTCTCAGCTGGGAGCCAGCCAGCAGACAAGGTATGAAGAGCCAATTCAGTCAGGGCTGAAAACAACATGACTAGTCACTCTTTGCAACGTCTCAGAAGATATTCCCAAACTTAGGTCAAGCCCTGTATGACTTTTACAGATATTATTGTTTTACTGCATTGAAATTCAATTCAATCATTGGTTTTTGCCTCTTATGAACACAAGAAAACTCCATGAAGTCAAATGGGACAAAAAAAGATCTGCTTTGTTCTACAACCCCGTTTTCAATAAAGTTACGTAAAATGCGAATAGAAATAGAATGCTGTGCAGATATTTCGTGCATGATATAGGTTTCAGCTGCTCAACAGTTTGGGGTCTCTTTTGTCATATTTTTTGTTTCAAATGCATCTAATGGGCAACAGGTAGCACCCATTTGTATTTGTAGATGCAGTGGAAGTGTTTATGAGCCTGCTGTAATTTCCACTACAGAGTTTTTAATGCAGTGCCGTCTGAGGGCCTGAAGATTAAGGCCATCCAATATTGGTTCTCGGCCTTGTCTCTTGCATACAGAGATTTCTCCAGATACTCTGAATCTTTTATTGATATTATGTAATGTAGATTAAGAGATACCCACAATCTTAAATTGTTGCACTGTTTTTATACCCAATTAGGTTATTGCCCTGTTGGCAATTTATCAAATTAGTTGTATGATATTTCACCAGGTTTTGTTTTTTAGCATTACACAGCTTTTCCAGTCTTTTCTTGCCCCTGTCCCAACTTTTTTGAAACTGAAAATGTTGTGGGCATCAAATTCAAAGCATATATTGGGCATATATTAGGTGTTTTTCAAGACATGTTATTGTTTTTCAAAATGTGTCTTTGTACAATTTTTTATTGAATATAGGGTTAAATGATTTCCACATTATTCATTTCGGTTTTCATTTATAATTTACACAGTATAAAAACATTTTGGAAACTGGAAATGGTTCTGAATTCATGACTGATAAAAACTGATGAAAATAATGTATTATATAGGTCTCTACCAGCTTTGCACATCTAGACACAACAATCTATTTTTATCAAAATAGCTCAAACTCATCAACCGTCAAGTTGGATGGAGTCCTGTGGTGAAAAGCAAAATGCCACTCTTTCCACATATACTGGATTGAGGCCGGGCATTTACTTGTCCCGAAGTCCGCCATACAGAGTACCGTATTTTCCGCACTATAAGGCGCACCTTCAATGAATGAACAATTTTAGAATTTTTTTCATATATACGGCGCACCGGATTATAAGGCGCATAAGATATTGCTGTCAAACGTTTGACTGGGTTTGCGTTTAGCATCCACTAGATGTGCTAAAGGGAATGTCAACAAAAC
>JACXGK010002637.1:39695-52613 GCA_016801125.1 Novumbra hubbsi | reverse complement strand
ACTGTCACTATCACACTAGAACACAGCTGGAGAAACAACAGAGGACACTGTCACTATCACACTAGAACACAGCTGGGGAAACAACAGAGGACACAGTCACTATCACACTAGAACACAGCTGGGGAAACAACAGAGGATTTTGTCACTGTCACACTGCTAGAATGTGTTGTGAAACTCCCGTCAGTTTGAAGGAAGCAGGTCTCTGATTGAAACCATATACCTTCTACAGGCTTGAACAGTATATTAGGGGTTAACCAACTATCAGCCTGGCCGATAATTGGATCCAATATTCATACTTTTTTTATATGACTGCCGATAAAATACTTTGTTTTAAATGTGCTTCTCTGGCAGCTGCATCTCTCTGAAATATCTCGCTCAATATCCTGCCTGCAGTGTTATCAGATTGGCTAAACTTTATAAGTAAACAGCCAATCAAAACTATGTCGAGACGTGATGAAGTGGAACACAGGGAGATGCATGTCTGAGACGAGAGGCTGTTTTCTGAAAGATTGCTGACGTTGCTGAAGTTGCAATAATGTAATTTTTTTATAAATCTTTCAATAAAGACAAGTACCCACGTTACTCCACGGAAAATGCCTGAACTAATGTTTTGTGGCAGCTTATTGGCAGACACATTACAAACCGAGTTTTCATTTAATAGGGGAAACATGTTAAGGGATTGTATTCAATGGAGGCGGAAGCAATGGCTTGTAAATCAGTCATACCTTTTCCGCAAAAAAGTCTATGCCTAATGCACATTGTTGCAGCAAAAGATAACTAACGCTGACGTTTGAGTTCATTTTGCAGTGATTTTTTGGGGGATAAACTAAAACACAAAGGCTTTCCCATGCTTTTGTGCTGTAATAAGTAAAGCATTATGTGCTCTAATACTTTAAGCGTATTTTTGTTTTTTGAGTCTCTACTATTCTCTATCTATTACAATTTTGAACCCCTCTTTTATTGCACAAAAAAGTTAAAGTAACAATAAAGATTTATTTTATTCATACATTTTTACAGGATAGAAACCTGACAAAAGTGGTAAAAAGTAAAATGTACCTGATTTGGGGAGCTATTTATTAAGTTATTAAATTCCATTCACAACAAACGCTGCTTTGAGCACCCTGCACTTTATTCATAAAAAAATTATGTTTACATTTTCTGTTTTCTAGTACTTGACAGTAAAATGTTAATTTTTATCCAAAATATATAGCAGCCCCAAATATTGGTAATTGGTCTTCTTGATCAATAATAATGGGTATTGGCACGGTCCTGGAAATATCTTGTAGTCGACCCCTACAAGATATTTTACCCACTAGATATCTACTGGAATGTTAAACATGTTTTTAACAGACTGAAATGCTTGTGAAGAAATGTACACAAGTTATATACATCAGTGGTTCTTAATCTTTTACCCTACAAGGCCCCACAGTGTTCCGGATAAAAATTTGGGATCCCCTTATAATTCCATGTCTATTAATCAAGTCAAAGTCTTTATTGTCAAACGCACAAAATAACAGTGTTGTTCTGAGCAGTGAAATTCTTATGACATGGCACAAGTCATCTACACAGTAGTTTTAAGTACAAATATTAAGCAAAAACAATTCATAGAAATTAGATTATACTAAATAATAATAATAATCATGGATCAATGTTGCTCCAGTATAGTCTACCAGACGGAGGCAGAGTGAACAGAATATAGCCTGGGTTATGATGCACCTAACAATCATATCCAGATCTCTGCAGAACATCGGCATGCAGGGGGACGGTGGAAAGAAGAAAGATGTTACCTTTTGAAATTACCTTCTGAAAGCACTTTTGGAGTTGCTAGAAAGACTTGATGCAGGTGAGCTGAGACCAAGACATTTGTTGGGCTAAAACGCAAAGCGAAATGTGTGGCGCAAATCTAACACTGCCCATCAAATCTAAAACTGCCATCAAATCTAACACTGCCATCAAATCTAACACTGCCCATGTCAAACAGTGAAGTATGGAGGTGGCAGCAACATGCCGTGGGGATGCAGGGACTGGGATTTTGTAAAAATTAAAGGAAGAGAATGTAGAGAACAACAAGAACATACTGAAGACAACCTGCTTCAGTCCATTAAAAAAGATTTGCTTGATACTGATACTGGTACATGTACCCAAAGACTTGAAGATGTAAATGCAATTAAAGGTGGTTCTACCACACCGACAAAAGAATCAGATTTCAGATAATTTTTAAACATAAAACTCAAAACTAGTGTCACTCATAAATAAAAAAATAAATAAAACATTTATATGTAAAAAATTCAGGGTACCAAAAATTATTAGAATGATTTGGTAAAGGGGGTGTATTTTAAGTGCTGTGTGGATTAATTTTTTTTCTTATCTCAACATTGTCTTTTCGCAGCATTTTGAAGACCTTTTCAGCCTAATAATAATATCACTTTACCTGTAGTCCTGATAGACACATTTCAGGCCAATCACCTCCTCCACTGGCAGTCAGTGCATTGATCTGGGACTTGAATTTCTCAGGGTCCGTGGTCCTTATCAGGGGCCCAAATTCTTGTGGCACGAACACGAATGGTATAGAATAATAGAATAGAAAAATAATAAATTGACTTGTTAAAAATCTCATACACCACGTTACACTCTCAACATATTTATTTATACTGTCATACTATTAATGTAATTCTGGAGGTTTTATGCATAAGATCAAAAGTTAACTTGAAGTGCCTCAGAAGGTGTAGGACATGCCATCAATGAATGGCGTGTATATTCCTGCATCCGGTCTGTGTTGACGGAAGTGGTAAACACCGGCTCTGATGCTTTGCCCAAGCTTCATTTATGGCTCCCCAAGAAGTCAAGGGTCACAGGATGTCACCGCTCTCCTCAGACTTATTTCTGATGTCCGCCAACAGGTGGGAGATTGACCGTCTGGTGTCCTGCTGCCGTCACTACAACCTGGAGCTCAATGCCCTAATGACGTCAGGAGAAGCCCAGCTGCCCCCCCATCAACCCCGGGTGGTTTCCCAGTCAACTCTGTGGAGTCCAGTCGCTTCCTGGGCACCACCATCGCCCAGGAACTCAAGTGGGACCTCTCTTACAATGAAAGCACTGCAGTACCTCCTGCGGCACCTGAAACAGTTCAACCTGCCAAAGACTATGATGGTGCACTTCTACACTGCTATCATAGAGTCTATCTGATCTCCTCTATCACCATCTAGAACAATGCAACCACTGTCAAGGGCAGACTGCAGTGCAGTAGAGAATGGTGGAGAGAAAGGCTGCAATCTGTCATCTCTACCGTAGATGTAAAGTCCTCCTTTGCATATTTTGTAACGCATCTGTGACAATATAGCGGTAGGCATTTTGAAATAAAAGTGCCTTTTATTATCATTTTATTTAAATTGTAATTTACTGATACCAATTTACTTTCCATTTCTTTTACACATTTTGTTACATTCTAATTCTAAAGTGGATTAAATTGTTGTTTTTTCACAACTTTCTTTGTTTTCAAAACTTGACGGTTTTAAGCCAGGTGGGTTAATTAGGATTTGGGCTCATCTAAATTTTTCTACTCATTCAAAACAACAGTGTAGTTTACTGTTAAGAGAAACAAAAAGTCCACAAGATCCAAATGCATTTCCACATTAATCAGATAGAGATTAAATTGTTACTATTATTGTGGAGAATAATCATTTACAATCAAATGCAATCATGTTTTCTGAACTATGCTACTCTGAAGATGTGTTTTTGTAATGCTTTGCCATATAGCTATTTCAATTTGTCTACATCTGTAATGTAGGAAGGACAGTTGAGTGAACGATGTCTTCCTGTTGAAAGCCAACATTTTCCAAATGATTTTCCATGAAACTGATTGACACTCATGGTCGGGATTAATCCGTATTATGGGTTACGCAGCAAAAGTCAGGGACAACATGCTTATGTCCTATAAACATCTCTGCTGTCACCTGGGTCATTGAAAGGCACCAGGACATAGGCTGAGGGCTGGAATGTGGCCCCTCTCTTGCTGTCGATGATGAATGAGGACACCTTCTTTACAGCGTCAATGTCATCTGACATGCTGCCAGTGGTGTCGATCACAAAACACAGAACACTGGATCCATTCGTAGAGATCCCCATCATCCTGAGGGAGTGTGTGTGTGTGTGTGTGTGTAAAGGGGAGAGAAAGAAAGCGCTAACATGTCATTTTGATTTGGGGAAAAACATTCAGAATTTTGCACGAGAGGCGGATTCCAATGTGTCAGGTGGTCAGCTTTTATTCCGCACTCACCGCAGGAAGTCTCTGTCCCCAGCGGCCCCTCTGATGTCCTGCAGCAGCTGCTGGGTTGCAGCCCCAGCCACCTCTGCCGCTTGGATGTGCAGGTAGCCATGACTGGAGTTTAATAGGTCCTTATCGATCCCACCTATAGGGTCTGTGTTGCTGGTCCGGTCGAAGAAACCCCCATGGCTGCACTTCCCTGGCAACCACCAATAGAGAAGATCAGGACCCTAAAGATCTTATGTTATTGCGTTATTTATTTATTCTTCCGTCAGTTTGTTACTAGGTCTGAGGGGCGTGAGGGGTCTAAAGACTAGACGGCGTGGCCTAGATTCTAACTGGAGATAATTTTATTCAAATGTTATGCACTTTTCTGTCAACAAATATTCTGACCAATGTGTTAACTTTAGGGACGTTATTGTGGCAAAACAATTTGCAAATGAGTAACATAATCCGCAAATATGTACTATGATCCACAAATGTGTACCACGATCTGCAAATGTGTAACATGATCTGTAAATGTGTAACATGATCTGTAAATGTGTAACATGATCCGTAAATGTGTAACACAATCCGCAAATGTGTACCACGATCTGCAAATGTGTAGACAAATGAGTAAATGCATACATAAGTCTGTACATGTGTAGACAAAAGCCTCTCAATGGGCTGTCTTTTTATATGTGACTTTTGCTACACTTCTGCCATAGCAGAGATCTGTAAATCAGTAATTTTGCCATTATCCCAGCTGTTTGTTTCCATCTACCGGCAGGACTGAACCTCGGAGTCATGTAAACGTAAAGGCGGAGGGGTCTGCATTATGGTTAACTCTCACTGGAGTTCGAATTTTGCAGTACTATCAACACACTGTTTACCAAACCTGGAGTGTGGTGTAAAAGCACTGCCCTTTCCACTGGAATTCAGCTCTGCTATAATCACAGCAGTCTACATCCCCCTGCAGGTGGATAAAACAAGCGAGCTAGAGCACGTATGTATATTGGTTTATTTATTTATTATTATAGCCACCATAACCATATCGCCACTCCTCTTACAGTTCTCGCACTACGGAGACATGACAGGTATCAAAATGTGCGTCACATTTTCGAATGTGTTGCTATTGTTTTGTGGAAGGTTTTCTTGCAAGGTTTTGGAAATATTCAGGTTTTTGTGGCAAATATTCACACTGAACAACGGATACCTAGCAACTTACATTACTCAAACTTTCCAGAATGACACCATGCATACAGATGGCAGGAAAGCAGAGAAAATGTGACTGTCTTCTATAGACTTTACATCAAGGAAAGCAGCTATTGTTCTTGCAAATGCAGATGTGAGGCCCGAGAAAATAGATACTTTGCGTGGTCTCGGTTGTAGGTCTCGGTTTTGGTTTCAGAAAATCCAATCCTTGTCTGGGAAATGACGGAAGGGAAGATAAACGCACTGGGCCTGGTGCTGTCACCTCCACCTTCTGGGGGAGGGCTGACACCATGAGCCCTGTGTTTTCCCACTGATTAGGAGAATGATCACACAGATGGTGGGGGACACCGCCATCCTCTGGGCGGATGTGGAGGACATGGGCTGGAGAGAAGATAATGGGTGCTGCCTGGATGGGATCAACATCTTGATGGCAGACTATGAGGGGGATGGGTTTCCACCAACTCCACCATGGGTCCCATCTCGACCCTCTGATGACCACAATCTGAGACGCAACCCTGATGATTAAAGACCGTATGATGGATGTGTTTTCCTCTTTAAGTTCTTGTTTAGCATCATCGCTCCGCTGCATGACGGGTCATTATCAGAGCCTAAGATAAAGGTCCTCGGAAAGCTGAGAACCCTCCCTGTGTCTGTATGTGTGTAACCTTGTGCACTGAAAAGCAAATCAAATTAAATTGACTTGGCTGATGAGTTTTTGTTTGATTGTCTTCTAAAAACTGGGTTCTTATACTTAATATCGACAGAGTACTTATTACTGGACATTTATTTTCAGTGAAGTGCTGGGTATATGGTCAGTAATTATTCCCAAACTGTGCTATTACTCTTTCCTATCGTAGTTTGGATTTTGTTCTAGTTGTATGGCATCGTTTGGTCCATCGAAAGCGCTCCATAACAACCATGTATTGTTATTAACAAGAGCCTCTTCATTTCTATATCAGGTTATTTTCATTATATGCAGTCCATTTCTGTAGCCAAACGTGCCAATGGTGTGCCTAGCCAGAAAGTTCAAAATGTGTCTCATCTGATATCAACACAGAATTGTATTGTTTTTTCAATACACTTGGGAAAGTTCAGTTGATGAAGTTTGTGGTTTGGGCCCAGTAAGAACTTCTTTCTTGCAACCCTTCCAAAAAGATTTTGACATGAAGGTGGCCACTAACAGTGGATTTTGAGACTTTCCAAGATTCCAATAGACTGTGCAGTTCTGAAACTGTGACCCTTGGATTATTCTTTGTCTCCCACAGCCTCATCCTCGCCGAGCTGGAGGCAGAACGCACATGCAGCCTCATTCTGGCAATTTTGCACATCTTACAGACTACTAAAACATTTTGATGTGCTCAGAGGTTTTTTCAGTTGTTTATGTTTTTATAACCTTGAAAGGAGACTAGTTTTCTGCAGAATGAGACAAACTGAAAAGCATAGCTCTCACTGTCTTAGTTTCTTTTCAAATATTCTTCAGGTGTGTCAAAGAAAAACGATTGCATCGAAATGTAAGTATACTGCTCCCCCTGATGTTTAAGAACATTGTTTGTATTGATTTATATCATTTTTTATTTGCCTTTCCTCAATTCCTCAAATGGTGCCAATACTTCTAGGGTTGACAGTAGTGTTGAAACAAGCTAGGATTTGAACAACATTTCATTGTAAAAACTCAACAAATTGGCTTGGCTTGTAGTATTCACCATCCTGTTCTGAATATTCAGTAAATTCCCCCCAACGCATTACGGCCACTGTCCGTAATTTCATGTTGTTTATTTCATGAAATAAGATTAGCAACTGCCCAGCGGCAGAAAGTAGATTAATATATGTAATGAATGCTCTACCTTTGGGTTTCGAGGAAAATAAGGGCACAAGTCCAAAATATCCAGAGGTCAGCTTCTTATCTCGGATTATGTTTTCTAGAATGTTGTTCTGGCAGTTGGTCCCGACACAGTTCTGACATGTGGGCGTGGCCAAATCTGTTGAGTAGATGTTTAGAAATAAATACACCACCCTGGCATTATGCTTGACAACATGACATGCACCAAAAACACTGTTTTTAGGGTATGACTAATGTGGAAAGAAAGAAGGCGGTACATTATGGCCCTGAATACAACTACATTCCACACCTTGTTTTCTCAGTATGAATATGAATATTAAGTGCCATATTCCTTACTCTTATGCATCCTTTCACCCACAATTAGTAATGTAGTTGTACTAATTTGGTTAAAATGCTGGTCTTGTTCAATGTGGGATGTTTTGTAAATGTTAGTGGCTGGAATCTGCACATTTAATAATCAAGATAACCTTTAATTACACTTTTCTTTTAAATGAATAAAATTGCATATTAATTGGAAATTATGATTTGGGTCATAACCATGGGCTTAGTCGTTATTAAGAGTGATATTGGAACAATATTTGTTGAGTGCATGCCCAAGGCAAAATAATAGATTTTCATAATTTCAGGTCAGGGATTCAAACTAGCAACCTTTTGGTTAGTGGCCCAACACTCTAACCTCTAAGATACCTGCAACTGGGCCGATGTCAGACACGGCTGACCTGATGAGATCAGAATGTGGAAATCGGTTGCCCAATTCAATCCAGTTACTGTGACTGTAGAAGTCCTGAAAATGTAAAAGTTGTTTAAGAAGTTGTTTAAAAAGGTTTATTTAGTTTCTGCTCATTATTGAGAAGCATCTATTTTAAAATGCACCTGTAAGGTGTGTGAAATGTCTCCCAGCGTCTGTCTTGCTGCCTCAAAGTTTCCTTGCTTGATGCTGGATTTGATAGAGTTCATTCCATCTGTGATGAGTTTCCGCCCCCTCACAAATTTCTCATCGTCAAAGTGATACTCTGCATTAAATACGTGATAAAAGTCGACTCCGGCATTTCTCTTGCTGATCTGTGAAATGGCACTCTGGAAACTCTTAACAGACCCTGATGTGGAGCAGGCTTGAGCAAGGGCTTCTGCAGTCAAGGTTCCAGGCTACAAACACAATCAACACAACCCCGCCATCACATACAGACATGCCCATGTACACACAGAGACAGACAGCACACAAACACACAAATTGTATATCTTAGACACTGGTTTCAATTAAAATAATACCCATAAAATGAGTAGAAAATAAATGAAAACGTTAACAAACCACTAATGGTCAAAGATTTACACCTCTATTTATCCAGTTTGTTAATACAATTAAAGCTGTAATTTAATGTAAGCAGTTAAAGCTGGAATTCATTCCTATATTGGATCCCCTGCTGATGGTAGGTTTATTTGAACAGCGGGAGACAGCAAAAATACCTAGAAAAACACATTTGAAGTTTTAAGATTTGCATTTTACTCAGTAAAATAAGTATTTGATCCCCAATCAATAAGCCAGATTTCTGGCTCCCAGAAATTAGAGATCCTAACTCTAACCCTCTTAAATGGAGCGCTCTTAATCTCTGCTTGTTACATGTATAAAAGACACCTGTCCACAGAAGCAATCAATCTGATTCCAAACTCTCTACCATGGCCAAGACCAAAGACCAAAGAGCTGTCCAAGGATTTCAGGGACAAGATTGTAGACCTACACAAGGCTGGATTGGGCTACAAGACCATCATCAAGCAGCTTGCTGAGAACTGGGTCTACATGCAAGATCTCAACACCTTTTGGAGTTTCAATGATCATGAGAACAGTGAAGAATCAGCCCAGTACTACACGGGAGGATCTTGTCAATGATTTAAAGGCAGCTGGTATCATAGTCACAGAGAAAACCATTGGTAACACATTATGCCGTATAAAACGGAAATCCTGCAGCGCCCACAAGGTCCCCCTGCTCAAGAAAGCACAGGCCCATCTACAGTTTGCCAATGAACATCTGAATGATTCAGAGGAGAAGTGGGTGAAAGTGTTGTGGTCAGATGAGACCAAAATTGTTTGGAGGAGGAGGAATGCTGCCTATGACCCCAAGAACACCATCCCCACCGTCAAACCTGGAGGTTGAAACATTATGCATTGGGGGTGTTTTTCTGCTAAAGGGACAAGACAACTTCACAGCCTCAAAGAAACGATGGATGGGGCCATGTACCATCAAATCCTTCCCTCAGCCAGGGCATTACAAATGGGTCATGGATCGGTATTCCAGCATGACATGATTTCTTTTTGTCTCCAATTGTTTATTTGTTTCATGCTTTCATTTAAAAAAACGAATAAAGACATCGAACTGTGTGAATTTCAAAGAAAACTGGAATATATGAGGTTTACGTTTTGACCGGTAGTGTATGAGTATGTAATCCTTAGTTGTGCGGTTTAGTGACTCACGGGCGGAGTGAAGTCTCTTCCCTCAACAGAGGCCAGATCCTTACACACCTGGAGGGTGGTTTGTAAGATGGCAGCTCTAGTGATCTCCTGGTGGGTGATGGAACTGCCAGCCCAAAACACCTGAAACCCCTGGGCCCCTGCCCACAGGAGGAGCAGACAGCCTAGTGCCAGGCCTGATGTCATCGTCAACATGTCTGAGTGAGGGACAGTTGGTGTAAAAGATCACAGTGCAATCATTGTAAAGATCTATTTCTATTAACTATATTTTACAAATATCTGTAGTTAGTTAGTTTAGTTTGTTTGCGTCATTAGTATATTAACAAGAAAGATTTCAGTGTGTAGACGGGTGCCTGACAACACAAGAACCAAAGAAGTGTCAATGCAGGTCAAGCTGGCAAAGATAATGCAGATTGATCTGAAGAAATACATCAGACACAGTCAAAATGTTGTCCCCGTACCAACTCTGCAATAACACACTTGTTATTGCAGACACACAACTTAAACAAAATACTTCATACATATATTTTCCTCTTTTAGACAAGTGTCCAAATCTAACCCACATGGCTATTTCAAGTTGTTTATAATAGCTCTCATGCCTGAATACATTGAAAGTTCTTAATAACGTGATTAAAAAAGATCTAATTATGTCAAAAATTTGTATTTTGTACTTGGTAAAACATACTTCCTGTAACAGTTTAATAGGAGTAAAATACTCATTATGATTGATGTTGTAGTCTCTACTAGCTATTTTAATATTAATTTATTAAGCATCTGCCTAATAACTAAACTCAAAATAAAATGTATTAAGAAAACAAGACACATGCAGCACTCCTATAACTAGTTCTTAATCCATCTTTTGGACTTGCTTACCTTGTTAAGCCACAGAGATATGCGATATGAAGTGATCTGTATCAGATGATGGGCCATTTTATACAATATAGGTGGGAAGGACCATCCCACATGGATAAACTGTCACTAAGGATCATGTTGCTTTGGAAACAATCACTTGTTCAGCAACATTCTTGTTTGACCTGTTTATTGTATTTATCACAGTTGCGGTGTGAGTTGAAACAAAAAGCAGACATTGTGTAAGGTAAATGTGGGTTTATTCCCAAAACAACACAAGGACGAACTACACACAAACAGTAAACGTAAAGTAAAGGTGCTGTAATGAGCAGCAAACAGAACGAAACTAAATACAAAGAAACGTGTAACGTATCCACTGAAATGGGAGTTAAACAGAGACAAACCGTGTACGTCGTGAAACACAAACAATCAACCACACCTAAAGTGTGGCTGTAGCCTAGCCTAAGTAGGCTCCCCAATCAGAGTCAACTGAACAGCGGCATGGAGAGGGCTAGAGGCCTCTCTAACTGACATGCCCTGACTGCGAGCCCCAAAGCATAGAGGAGGCTAGGGGCTCCCAGCCAGGACATGACAGTATTATGAAAAAAAGAATGGCTCATTATGTTTCATTCACTGTAAAGTAGGTTTGAGGTAAATTACATATATGATTATACACTATATGGACAAAAGTATTGGGCCACACCTTTTAATTATTGAACTCAGGTGTTTCATTCAGACCCATACACCCACAGGTGTATAAACTCAAGCACCTAGCCATGCAGTCTGCCTTTACACACATTTGTGAAAGAATGGGTCATTCTAAAGAGCTCACTGAATTGTACTGTAATAGGATGCCACCATTGCAACGTCAGTTTGTGAAATGTCTTCCCTTGTAGATATTTGACGATCAACTGTAAGTGTTAATATTGTGGAAGTGTTAAGGAACCACAGCAACTCAGCCACGAAGTGTCAGACCATGTTAAGTTACAGAGCGCAGTCGCTGAGTGCTGAGGCACTCCGCTGACTCAATAACCGCAGAGTTTGTGTGCCAGGAGCTTCATGGCGTGGGTTTCCATGGTTGTGCAGCTGTATGCAAGCCTTACATTACCAAGCACAATGCCAAGCGTTGGATGGAGTGGTGTAAAACCATTGGAATCTGGAGAAGTGGAAGTGTGTTCTGTGGAGTGACGAACCACGCTTCTCTATCTGGCAGTCTGATGGACGAGTCTGGGTTTGGTGAACGCCGGGAGAACGTTTCCTGCCTGACTGCATTGTGCCAACTGGAGTTTGGTAGAGGGATAATACTATGCGGTTGCTATTCAGGGGTTGGCCTAGGTTCCTTGGTTCCTTGGATCCACTGAAGGGATTTGTGGGAACAGTTTGGGGATGCTCCTTTTCTGTTCCAGCGTGATTGTGCCCCAGTGTACAAAGCAAGGTCCATGGGCATGGTTGGATGAGTTTGATGTGAAAGAACTCAACAGGCCTTCACAGATCCCTGACCTCAACACTATCAAACACCTTTGGGATGAGCTTGACTGGAGGTTGCGATCCAGGCTCTCTTGTCCAACATCAGTGCCTGACCTCACCAATGCTCTTCTGGAAGAATGGGCAAAAATTCCAACAGACACACTTTGAAATCTTGTGGAACCCATTATAGCGGCCAAGAAGGGACCAACTCAGTATTAATGCCTATGGGTTAATAATGGGATGTCATACAAGCTCCTGTAGGTGTAATGTGTAGGTGTCCCAATACTTTAGTTGTACACTGCTGTACATTTATTTCAGGCTAGACAGAAACAAGCAGGCTAGACAGAAACAAGCAGGCTAGACAGAAACATTACATCCTTCAAGCAGGCTAGACAGAAACAAGCAGGCTAGACAGAAACATTACATCCCTTCAAGCAGGCTAGACAGAAACAAGCAGGCTAGACAGAAACAAGCAGGCTATACAGAAACAAGCAGGCTAGACAGAAACAAGCAGGCTAGACAGAAACAAGCAGGCTAGACAGAAACATTACATCCCTTCAAGCAGGCTAGACAGAAACAGGCAGGCTAGACAGAAACATTACATCCCTTCAAGCAGGCTAGACAGAAAGATTACATCCCTTCAAGCAGGCTAGACAGAAACAAGCAGGCTGGACAGAAACATTACATCCCTTCAAGCAGGCTAGACAGAAACAAGCAGGCTAGACAGAAACATTACATCCCTTCAAGCAGGCTAGACAGAAACAAGCAGGCTAGACAGAAACAAGCAGGCTATACAGAAACAAGCAGGCTAGACAGAAACAAGCAGGCTAGACAGAAACA
>JACXGK010002637.1:0-39595 GCA_016801125.1 Novumbra hubbsi | reverse complement strand
CCCTGGCCCTGTACCCCTTCAGACTCAACAAGTGCCCCTATGCTACACACGTCTGTGTGTCAGCGTGAATATCAGAATATTTGCACGTCAAAAATCTTAGGCCTTAATAAAGATAATATAATGCAAATACTGAGCTGATATAATAAATTATAAAATAAATGTAATTATTCTATAGTATTTCATATATATTTAGAAAAATATAAATAAAGAATAGTAAAAATACATTGGGTTTAACTCCCATTTTTGCTGTACTGAAAATAGAGTATCAATTATTTTAACAGCCATAATATATAAGGAAAAAGTCATATAGCTACAATGACATTAAATACATTCAAATGGAAAATGGGGGTGATTTATTACAAAAACATTTGATTTATAAATCCAACATGTTATGTAGTAAGGAGTTTAGCCTACCAACACTTCCTGATCAACCTTTCTATAGACTCTTTTTAAGATCAATACTCTTGCTAATAAGCTAATGGTTTTTATTTTATTTGGACATCAACAACTGCTCCTGTGAACTTTCCACTCCTGTGATCGCAGGTTAACAAAAATATGGCAGTGGTGAATGCCCAGCGAATAGGATATTCATAATATCGGAGATTGCAGTCTATAACATTGTGAAACCTCACACTCCAGAACAGTAGGTGGCGTAATTGAAACGTTTGCCGTTCAAGTACATAGAAGAGGTTCCAAAATGGTTACGGAATGTTGTGCTGTAAAATTAAACTTTAGATTCACCGGCGTTCTAAATAATCAATGAAGATTGATGGCTTCACGGCCATAAAACTGAAGATTGTGTGTGGACATTTCATCTTAAAGTAAGTAGCGTGCTAAACGCTGTGCTGGATAGGGAAAATCTGTCTAGCCTACAACTCGAATGAAGAATTTACAGACCACCATGACAGCCAGGATACGGTACATATTTTAATTAGTCTGTGACTTCCTACAGTTGCTTGTTTTCGGTAATTTCTTGGTCAAACTCCAGCAGATAGTCAAACGGTTAACGCATCCAACCAGTCAACTCAAGGTTGTCGGATGGATTTTCAGAGCCAACGACATGAATCTCGTTCTGTTCTTAAACAAGACCGATAACCCCAATTGTTCCTGTAAATTGCTCTACTGCGTGGTTGTCGGAAATCTAGTTTGGAGTAAGGGGGTTAAACATGACAAATTATCTGTCTCCCTGGACATTTAGGCCGATGCTACGATCCTGCAATTAATACTCATAACACTGACTGATGCCACACAAACAATCGCACGTTTCAACGTAAAAATAAAAAGATAACTGTTGTAAAAAATGTTGCCGTGAACAACGTTGAGTAGCCTTTCCCCCAGGATCAGAGTTGTATTAGCAAACACTGCACGTAATTAGTTAGTCATTTGTAACAAAAGACAGAACTTCTGAAATTGCTTCTTAAGATTAGCACATACGACTTACTCAGTTAAGCCCTCCTGAAAGGCTTGCTATGGCTCTACAAACCTAGCTCATTTCAACCTCACCCCTGTTTTTTTGAGGAAACGGAGGAGTAGAGATACACTGATATAGGTTCTATGTCACACCCCACAAAGCTGGAATGTTTTCCTGACCTTTAACCCCAGTGTCCTAACTACATTTCCAATCAGACCATCATTATTCTGGCTCAGTATTACCCCCCTCCTCCACCTGTAACCAGTCCTCATGTTATTGCTGGAATATATTCTCAATCATGTGTCTGTAAAGAAAACGATGAATAAAGAAATCCAAGACGTCACACAAAATGCCGTTGTTTAATGTCATACTATTCAGCATTCCAACCGACTGTTTTTTATACAGAAACGGCGTTCCTGGGTTCAGCCACTTTGTCCCCCAAAAACCTATAGGCAGGTTTCAAAGCAGAGGTTCTTGACGCTTTTCACAGGTACAGGCAAACATTTCACAGTTTAGTTGTAGGCCTAAACTCAGTCACCTGATGAAGGGAGTGTTGATGAGTTAACAAGGTAAATCCAATGGGCTAGCTGGAAAAGTTAGAGAACATTCCAGGGCTCGCTCGTCCCAAAGAAGTTTGAGAAACCTCTGTTTTAAAGAGTATGTTACTACTTAAGTTTTGACATTTTAACACACTCACCCACAGGGTGTCAGAGACATGTTGTGCTGTTTAATGGTTACTGCGCTGTATTTTTGTTTTGCCTTTATAGAGTATTAGTCAGTCGGTAATAATGGAGGATGAAAGACAGATGTTGAAGCTGAATATTCAAATTAAAGAAGAAGAGAAGGAAGAAGAAAAGGAGGAAGAAGAGGTGGATCATTTGATTAACCAGAGTAAGTATTATAATAAATGGGGCTGTGTGTGTGTGTGTCAGGGGCTCCCACCAACACATATATAACCTCCCTGGTGTCACGGGAGCCTGGTTTCACAATATTGTGCCAAATTAGGAAGATGATGATGATGGATGATTATGATGATGGGGGAGGCCAATGGGAAGTGTGGACTCTGGAAGTGGGGTTTACCACCAGCCACTTGTACCTCTCTTAGGCAGCCTGGGGTACAGGCACAGGTGGGTTACCATGACACCTGGCCATCTAGGTAACTGGCCTCCAGGCTGCCGAAGACCAGTGCAAAGCTGCTAGCGGTCCTGGCTGTCTGGTGTGTCTGTTACGTCTGTTATGCTTATCTTCTGTCCAGACATTTGTGTAGTTCTGAAAGAAGAAAATGAAACTTGGGAGTCGTCACTGTTGGACTGTAACCACGGTGACCAGAGGCTACATATCAAAGAGGAAGAGGTGGACCATTTGGTGTATCGAAGTAAGTGTTCTTCGGTGTGTGTTTGCCCCGAGAGAGTGAAGGACGTCCGTGGGATTCATCACTGCAGTGACTTTCATTCATGCATTCCGTCTAGACTTTTCAGTAGTTCTGAAAGAAGAAAGGGAAGAGGTACCGGGCTTGTTGGGTCCTGACATTAACCACAATGACCCGTCCATGTTGGATCCAAACACCGGGTCAGTCAAGATGGAGGACGAAAGTCACCGCCTGGAGCCGAGAGATGAAGTCCAAGAAGAGGAGCCAGAAGACAGGACCCATGGTGAGTTTGTTTATCACGCTGGTTTGGACTGCGTGTCCTGGTGTGTTGGTTTATCACGCTGGTTTGGACTTGACTGTGGCCTGGTGAGTTGGTTTATCACGCTGGTTTGGACTTGAATGTGGCCTGCTGATTGGAGGATCAGTCTTGCGCCAAGCACAGTGTGGTTGGTCAGCTGATGTGTTTCGTGTTTCTAGATCATTCTGGAGTTCTGAGAGGACTAAAGGACGAGGAAACACAGGATTGTTCTCGCCACAGTGAGTTGTATTGTGATAGTACACAGTCCTTACACGGTTCTTACTTCGTCCTTACACGGTACCTTTAGGAGAAAAGGGAATTTGACCCAATCCACGTTAGCCGTTCTGGATCAGAGTAGTAAGGACGAGATATAACTTGAGAACATCTGGAAGGCAGGGCTCCTGAGGGACGTATCTACCTCAAGGGAGTCAGAAAACACATTTCTAAATTCAAATGCAAATAATATATATTGTATATAATATTACATTACGATTCACTTCCTGCATTGATTTAATGAAATTAATTTGTATCCTTTTTGTAATAAACACACTTTTGGTCTTTGACAGGAGGAAACCCAAACATTCGCTCAGATTTTGGAGAAAATTCCTCATCAGAGCAGAAGCTTATGAAGGACTTGAATAATCATCACTGCTGCACAGAATGTGGCAAGTCTTTCTCCTTGGCAAGACAATTAACAAGGCACCAGCTCACACACACTGAAGAGAAGCTTCACCATTGTTCCGACTGTGAAAAGAGATTTCGTGAAAAGGGGAGTTTGGTAAGACATCAGAGAATACACACAGGTGAGAAACCTTATAGCTGCTCTGATTGTGGGAAGAGTTTTAATCGAAATCAATACTTGATCCAACACCAGAGAATGCATACAGGGGAGAAGCCTTACCACTGCTCTGACTGTGGGAAGAATTTCGGTCAACATTCAACTTTGCTACATCATCAGAGAATGCATAAAGGAGAAAAACCTTATAAATGTTCTGACTGTGGCAAGTGTTTCAGTCAAAATTTCCAGGTGGTGCAACATCAGAGGAAACACACAGGGGAGAAACCATTCAGCTGCTCTAACTGTGGGAAGCGCTTCAGTCAACATCAAGACATGGTTCAACATGAGAGGATACATACAGGGGAGAAACCATATACCTGCTCAGACTGTGCAAAGAGTTTTAGTCAACATTCAACCATGGTACAACATCAGAGAATTCATAAAGGGGAAAAACCTTATAAATGCACTGACTGTGGGAAGAGCTTCAATCAGCATTCAAATTTGGTGCTACATCAGAGAACACACACTGGGGAGAAGCCCTATAGCTGCAGTGACTGTGGGAAGAGTTTCAGTCAAAATTCAAACTTGGTAAAACATCTTAGAACGCACAGTGGGGAGAAACCTTTTAGCTGCTCTGTCTGTGGGAAGACTTTCTCTTGGCCTTCTACTCTTAAGAAGCACCAGTGCAGAAAACACTGTGGAATAGCCTTACCTCTGCCTTGACTGCCACCTAGACATTTGAATGATACATGTTAGATCTCAATAATGTTCTGGAGGTTGTGTCTAATGATTTAATGCATTGCTGCATTGTTACAGCCGCAGTCTCCTTAGCAGCCCGAATGAGTAAATTTTTTGAAATATCAAATATCAAGAGAGGGAGCAGTTTAGAGGAGCCTTAAACGCATTACACTTGACGCAGCAAGGAGCATGCAGAGGTTCTGAAAACAACAGCAGCAGCTCTAAAGAACCGTTGACTCCACTCCATCGGCAGCCACAGCATTACAAATGCCAGGAAATGTATTGGGAACAGAGCCGAAGTGCCTCATGGCACAACAGAGGAAATGGAAAGGTAGAGAACAAAATCGGTATCCGCTTAAAAATGTTCATTTTGGTACGTCCCTAATGGGTATGTGATCATTAATAAAGAACTTTCTGGTAAACACCCTCTCTGCATCCTGCTAATGTATCTTTTAGTAGTAGCAGTACTCAAACAACATCTAAGTGGTGATGTGGCCTTTACTGATTAGACAACACCGCCTTCTCTGATTTTATACCAGCGGCTTGGAATAGTCAACCATTTGTTGTGAATGTGTTGGTCTCCATTAATAGGTTAATAAACTAATACCGGTTCCTGTCGGCTGAGTCAAGCTGTTGTGTTGATTGTGTTTTTGCAATCATGCACTGTATTCATTGCTTCTGCCTTATTGGCCAAGTGTTGTGAAGAGACTTCATAATAGGTCTCTTCTTGATTAAATAAAGGTATATTTAAAAAGATATATGTGTGATAGTGATTTTCTAAACAACCTTAACGTACTGCTGTGTGAATGATTTACAAATCAGCTGCCTCATGAATAATGCATTATTATTTGTTGATCGTGAGTAACTCTGTTTGAACCTGCATGGATTCAGTTGTTCAGAGGTGAAGACAGAATTTTTAGCTGGCTACCCTGCGTTTTCAAGGCAGGCTATGCATATTTTCAATATACACTACTCAACGCTGAAAATCAAAATAAACAATTGGACTCATAATGAGACTCAGTAGTGTGTATGGCCCCCACGTGCCTGTATTCACTCCTGACAACGTCTGGGCATGCTCCTGATGAGACGGCGGATGGTGTCCTGGGGGATCTCCTCCCAGACCTGGATCAGGGCGTTCGTGAGCTCCTGGACAGTCTGTGGCGCTACGTGGTGGCATAGGATGCACCAATACAAAACATCCCAAAGGTTCTCGATTGGATTCCGGTCTGGGGAACTTGAGGGCCAGTCAATGCCTTGAAGGAACTGCCTACACACCCTGGCCACACGAGGCCGGACCTTGTCTTGCACCAAGAGGAACCCAGAGCCCACTGTCAGTGTAAGGTCTGTTGATGGGTCTGAGGATTTTATCCCGGTACGTAACAGCAGTCAGGGTATTGTTGGCTAGCACATAGAAGTCTGGGACCCTTCAAGGATATGCCTCCCCAGACCATCAATGACCCACCACCAAACTGGTCATGAATGATGTTGCAGGCTGCATAACATTCACCAAAGCATCTTCAGGCTCTTTCATGTCTGTCACATGCTCAGTGTGAACCTGCTCTCTGTGAAGAGAACTGGGCTTTATGGTTGAAGGCCAAGGAGGACCCCAATGCTGAAAGAAGGACATCAAAAGGGGCGAACCACAATCCTAGGAAAATTTACTGTGGTCAAATGCTCTTTGGCAATGCTGACCAGCTTTTTGTTTATAGACGGCAAAATTAAGCTTATAAGGAAATGAACAACCTACCTACAGTTACCATACGCTGGATCTGTAATGTTTTGGGGCTGCTTTGCTGCCACTGGTGCTGGAGGCCCTAAACGTATTAAAGGAATCATGAAATCAGAGGATTACCAAGGCATTTTAGGGTGAAATGTGTTACCCAGTGTAGAATGCTAGGTTGGAGTCGAACATCATGGGTCCTCCAGCAGGATAAGGACTCAAAGCACACATCCAAAAACAAAACAGAATGGTTAAAAAGGGCAACATTTACTGTTTTAAACTGGCCTGCTATGAGTACTGATCTCAATCGGATTGAGAATATTTGGAGAGAGCTGAAATCTGGAATCCCTCAGAATTCTGATGATACAAAGTTCTTACATTTCCATTTATTTGTAAAGTTATTGTACATGATGTACTTACAATTCTAGGGTGCCAATTATGTTACCACAACTGTAGGGAAGTGGCTTCGTGGGGGAGCTTGACTACCTGTTTCTCATGCTACCAGTAGTGACAAGGACACTAGCAAAACGCAATAATCTGTCAGGAAAGATCCGAGAGCAATTGTCTGTGGCGACCACCTGCATTCCCTTTTTGGGGGTTGTTTTGCTGTTGCCTCTCTGTTGCCACTTTCATTTGCACCTGAACAAGTGGCATTGATTCACAATCGCTAATGCTTCCACACTGGACAGATTGATATTCCTGAGGTTTAATTGACTTGATACTGTTCCCTTACATTTTTTGAGCTTTTTTTATGTTTCATTTTGTTGGGGAGATCACTGATGATTACTTCATGTGCCTGACAAAGGGCCGGTGTTTGTCATGTAACTTTCTGGTGCTGTTAGTGGAATAAGTTTGGATTCATGTCAGCTCATTAGATAATTGTCAGCTCTTGTATTTATTGCACTGTAATATTTATGCTTGGCATGATGTCTGTGCCAATTTAACAGCAAGGATGTTTCAGTATGTCAGCTAGTAAAGTTTTAATTGATTTTAAATGCTATGGGGCACTCCCATGTTCACACTTGATTCATGGTATATATCTTGTGATTTTTCTTCTTGGTGGAGAGAGACGCATAAAGGTAATTAGTAAACATGTTTGTGTGTGTGTGTCTTAAAAATTATTAATTAGTTCATGATAATAACAGGCTTTATTTTACAGGTGTGTAAAGGTTTTTTTGTTCACAATTGTAGAAAAAACACCCTTCAGAATCACATCCTCAAATAAAACATGCCATAATACACAAAGGGAAAAGCAGTTCATTTACAAATTGTCCTAAAACATCAATATTTCAGTCGATACTGGAACACGTCATTGTCACCCAAACAGGAGAGAACAAAAAAGAAAATCAACAGGAGACAAAATATGAACAATTGAAGACATGGGACACAAATCCAGACAACATACTCAACACCAACACATTTTATGAATTTCAATTGTCTGACTACCTTTGATTCCGTAAACTAGAGGTGTCCACGGAGGGCACCTTGTACTCAGGGCCGGCCTGTGGCAAAGGCGTGATAGGCAAATGCTAGGGGCGCTGTTCCTCCAGGTGGGCTCCAAACAAGCTGCGTGAAATTAGCTGCATTGCAAGGGGCCCTTCCAGCTAAAATCTTGTCTAGGGCACCATATTGGTCCCTGCTTGTACTTGATGGATCAATTAGTTTTGACATTTCTGACCTAAAATGAGGGGACTCCACCTGTACTTACGGCACCTGAAGTAGTTCGATGTTGCATCAGATTCCAGATGAACATGTAATATTAAAATGCCCTCAAATTGAAGCTTCCAGTATGCACTTTATGTAGCCACGGAGTCACTGTACCTCATCAGTCAACAAGTCAGAGTGCTGGAAATCTGAATGGTGCTACACTTCTCCACCAAAAACAAAAATGTATTGCATTTCCATTTGAATATTGAATATCTGAAACTGAATGATTATTAGAATATAGTCCCCTATGGGCTTCTATAGTGTATAGCTATTGAGAGACATCTCCTCACGCGTTAGCAGATCGCCGCACACATTTGCAAATCATCAGACAGACAAATCGCAAATTTACAGATCTCCTACGGGAGAAGTGTAGCATAAGTCACATGTAAAAAAGACAGCAAATTGAGAGGCAATGCTTTTGTCAACACGTACAGACAAATGTACTCTTTTGCAGATTTGTCTGTACATTGACCGATGTATGTACATTTGTGGATTGTGGGAGGCATTTGCAAATAGTTTTCCTACAATAATGGCCCCATAATCGTCGCCTGGCTTGGATCAGAACAGGGCTGTCAAAAGCGCATTTTCATTTTATAGGACAGGCCGCGGGGAAAATTGTCAACTCCTTTATTTAATGTTTAATTATTTTAGCCAACTCGTGCTGGCAACCTGTTAAATGTCACGTTACTTTTCGAAATTATAAAAGATGTACATGGCGGGCGGCCATCATTACATCCACCGGGGGAATCCGGGGACACGTTTGCCCAGTTTCACTCGCTGCCTCCTGCCAGACAGGCAGTCCGGCAGGTCCACCAATCTGTGGTCCAGCTGCAGGTGGATTCAGGCACTTGCAGCTGGGAGAGCTGGCATAGGTTCCTGAGGAGCCTAGGTGCTGGAGGATGAAGTGGAGGACCAAGTTGAATGCATCATCTACAGATCTGTTAGCTGTGTAGGCAAACTGCAGGGGGTCCAGGAGAGGGTTGGTGATAGTTTGAGGAGGGACAGCACAAAACACAAGGCGCTCAAATTACTTTATTACCTAGGGCGATGAGTCTGTAGTCATATAGTCACATTAGTCCTGGTATCCTTGGTTTCTTGGGGAACCGGAATGATGGTGAAGCAGGCACATGGCATTGTTGCAATTACTGTAAAATCGGTAATTGTTGAATCTGCTGTTGAATCTGTCACTTTCCCCTATCGAAGTTGGAAGGACGGGCTCTACCGATTTTTTATAGGGGAATTAACTTAATTGCCAGGGTTGTCATGTGGTCTTATATAAGCGACTTTCGTTTTTCAGAATGTTCAGGAAACATGCGTACAATCATTACACCAATAGAACGGTTTTCAACAATATTATCCATCGCAAACATTCAAAGATATATTAATACGAATAAGGTGCCCAGCGGCTATTTCTTCTCAGACAGTTTTCCATAAGTTTTAGTTCTTCTTAGTTGTTGGACCTGAAGCTCCGTATCTAACAACCCCGGCAACAGAGTCCGCTCATTTTATGAAGCAAATTCATAAGTTCTGTAGAAATTACTAACTAATAACGTGTCATATTTGATAACAAAGCTCTGATCCGGGGAAAGGCTACTCAACGATGTGACATCACGTTTGTGTGACATCAGTCAGTGTTATTCTTATTCTTCAACCCCATTTGTGACTAACCTGATTAAGCTTTTCATCCAGCTAATTATTAGTGGATCTCCAGGAACAGGGTTGGGCAGCCCTAGTAGAGCGATTTACAGGAGCAATTTGGGTTAACGGTCTTGTACAAGAACAGAACAAGATTCACGTAAGCTGGCTCTGGAAATCCATCCGACAACCTTTAGTTGACTGTAGGAAGTCACAGCAACTGTAGAAAGTCACAGACTAATTAAAATATATACCGTATCTTGGCTGTCGAAGTGGTCAGTAAATTCTTCATTAGAGTTACAGGCTAGACAGATTCTCCAAGTCCAGCACAGCATTTGCTCGCTACTTACTTTAAGATAAAAGGGGCAACATACAATCTTCAGTTCAATGGGCGTACAGCCACAAATCTTCATTGATTATTTTGAGCGCTGTAAGGAAAAAATACTTTCATTCGGTGTGTTTTGAAATGATGAATCAATGTGTCATAATAAGCTATAATCACAATCGTACAATTGTATGCTTTTGCCTTAAGAATGTATAGCCATATTATGAATGCATTATTAACAGCCAAATGAAACTGCTTAAAGCATGAACAAAACAAGTAATGATATGTAGTAATCACATTGAAGACACATGTAAAGGTGGGGTAATAAAGCAGAGAGCGAACGAATAACAGAAAGCGCATGGGGTGTACAAGAAAGACCACGAGACTACAGAAAGACGCATCCTGGTTCGAGAACACCAACTCCCAACAGGAAGAAGTCGCACAATCAGAGACTCAGTTCAGCCAATCAGAACACTACGCACACCACGCAACATGAAGACGTACAAGAAGATTTGACCAATAGGCTCCCTTAAGGAGAACCTATACATTTGAATGTATCTAAACAAAGCGCTCTCTCTTTCCCAGCTGTTCCCAGCCAAAACAAGAGCCGTGCACGTTCGATAGGGACATGATACTCCGGTTAATAAATACGTTGATAATTTCTAATTGTACAAAGTCGTCAGGGTAATTTATTTCTTAACAGCGCCGATTAATATAAAGTTAAATTTGTCCAACCGAATTTAAAGCACAACATTTCGTAACCATTTTGGAACCTTTGTACTTTAACAGCAAACGTTTCAACTCTGCCACTTACGGATCTGGAGTGTGAGGTTACACAATGGACCCCAATCTCCGATATTAATAACGTATCTTGCTGATATTTATTAACCTACAATCACCGGTGGGGAAAATATGTCTACCTAACAGTAATTGTTTATGTCCAAACAAGATAAAACCATTAGCTTATTAGCAAGAGTATTGATCTTAAAAAGTGTCAATAGGAAGGTGGATCAGGAAGTGTTGGTAGGCTAAACTCCTTTATACATAACATGTTGGATTTATAAATATTTTTTTTTGTTATAAATCACCCCCATAATATCATAGTAGCTATATGATTTTCTCCTTATATATTATGGCTATTAAAATGTTTGATACCCTATTTTCAGCAACCCGAAAATGGTAGTTCAACCCAAGGGATTTTTACTATTCATTATTTATATTTTTCTGAATAAATAAATATTAAATGTTAACAGTAAGTTATTTTATAATATATTATACTACCCCCCTTTTTGCATTATAGTATCTCTATCAAAATACCAAAGATTTTTGATGTGAAAATATACTGCTTGAATTAAACATCGTTACATTTGATAACTTTTTTGTTTTACAGAACAGGAGACCCTAAACTCTTCGACGCGATGGAACAACGAAAGCTGACCAAAGCTGCTAAACCATATGAATTCCACCAGTGTGAAAAAAGGAATCTAACAACTATTTGTGCTGATATTCCATTACACAATTCATACAGGAAAACCGATTTTCAAGACCACACAATTTGAAAACACACAAAAGCACCTAATGGTCATTTAAACATCCATTAAAATGTCATTTTGAAGTTCATAGTTTGGAGAACCAAGGTAGACTTGCAGAAGTAAAAACGTACTCAAGTTCCACCCAGCTTACTAGTTACTTCATCTATGCAACTTACGTATCTTCATGTGGGCAGATCATTTGAAGGATTTTTATCAAACTTGTTTGGGTAGGTTGTCTTTTTTGTTTTGGTTTCTTTTGGCATTACAGTCTGCTACACCACTCCTGTGCCTGGTATGATAAAGAATGAACAACCAGTTTTGCTTGATGACAGGCACTTTCTTAACACATTAAGAACTCAGAACTTTAAAGAAAAACCAGTCATGTATGCTGACAGGTGCTTTGTTAGAATTCTGAATATACAGACATTTTGAACTCAACTACATTTATGGTGACAAAACAGGTTAGGTTGCAAAACTTGTTCTTGTTTCCTAAGAAACAGGGATCCTTAATGATGGTTCTGTGTGGAATGTTCTTTCCCACCTATATTGTATAAAGAAGCCTGTCATCTGTGTCATACAGATCACTTCATATAACACATCTCTGTGGCTTAACAAGGTAAGCATGGGCTGTTGCTATTGGTGGATCAGGAAAACGAGTTAATAGATGTGCTGCATGTGTCTGGTTTTGTCATGAAACAAATTATATTTAGATTTTAGTAATTTAGCAGATGCTTAATACATTCATTTTAGTATAGTTGAGACTACAACATCAATCATATTAAGTACTTTGCTCCTATTTAACTTTTTTGACTGGTTAATTCTAGAAAAATGCTTTTTTCTATTTTTTTAACTCCATTTTGCAAGCAACTTTACGGGAACAATCGTTAGTACGTTGTTGGGCAGTGAATGAATGTGTTAGGATTTCGTGGATCGATCACATTGGGCTCTTCGTTAAGATCGTTACATTTCTGTGCCCTCAGTTCGGATTGGAGTGGGTATCTGTCCTCAAAGGATGTGTGCTTTGTCTCGTAGTGGCGCTTCTCGTGGCCGCTTTTTATCGCCACGGTCTCGGAACATAATAAAACATATTGGTTTTGAACTACCTGTGGGAAGAATAAACAAATACTAGTCAGTCCACATTAAAAGCTTTGTTTTCGCTGTCTGCTTTTCTCTTTCTAGAGCTAACTGAATGTATGTAACATCTACTCTAACTGAATGTATGTAACATCTACACTAACTGATTGTATGTACCATCTACCCCAGTGGTTCTCAACCTTTTTTGGACCGCCCCCATTAAATAAGATGTATGCTAATTGCATTGAATATTAATGATTGTTATTGTTGTTATAATCATTGTTATGGTTGTTATTGTGGTTAATATCATTGCTATGATTGTTATTGTCGATATTATTATTGTTGTTACTATTGTTATCATCACATATCATCAAAAATCATTGACAATAATAATGACAAACAACAGATATATTAGTTTCCAAGGGAACACAAAACTACTTTCTGAATATACAGACATTTTGAAGTCTGAAGTTTCTCAATATGATTATGTGGTCTGTTATATATATCTTGATCATCACTACTTTCTAAATAAATGCTATTTACACTAACACTTTAGTATTAGACCAAACAACTGTATTTCAGAGGTTGTAGTACTACTTCTACATTGTCATAGAGAAATTTAGAAATTGTATAAATAACCTAAATAAAGGTACCTGGAATAAGATCTCATCAGTGTATACGAAACTATAGGGTTTCCAGTAAACCAGGGTGGTTTGACTTGTTGTTGTAGTATGTAAAGATACCTGTTATCATACCTGTTATCTTCTTTTGTAGAATAATACACCCAAATCAGGTTGTTTATTTACAAAGTATTTAGTACATGTCTTTCCTAGATGTCCAGCCTTCTTTCTATCTCTCTCTTCTTGTTCTTTCCAAATGTCTCTGTGCTTCTTCAAATGTCTTTGTGTTAAACAGAATATTTATAATAGACCAAACCTTCAGCAGGTCTTTTCCACATCTGGTTGTCTTCCTGTCACATAAGTGTATTCTATGTCCGAAATCTATATGGTTTTGCTATAGTGTTTTCTTAGTCTTGGCTCCCCACACATACAACTGTGGGGGGTCTTGGGTCCCTCATTAATTGATACAAGCTGTTTGCTACACAATACTTCATATATCACAATATGTCATTGTGTACACATGTATATAAGTCAAAGACATGCTTTCTCACATACCAAACATTTTTGAATCTGTGGCTTAACAAGGCTGGCATAGAGTGTCTGCTATTGGGGGATAAGAGGAAACCTGTTATAAGAATGTCTGGTGTTGTTTGAAACAGCTAACACATTCACATGGTAGTAATTTTGCAGATGCTCTTATCCAGACTGATTTAAAATGATTATATTAATTTTATGATTTCTTTGTGAGTCACCGATATACTGTATGTTTGTAGTTTATTTAGTGTACCAAACAAATCCTATTTAAATGCGCTCGGAGAAGTCACCAGCTGTTGTCCATCATAATCAGTGTAAGTAGATCGGTGGTAAAGGGAAGCACGCGCATAAACAGAACTGCTGGTTTAAAATAAGGTTTATGAGAATCCAGGATTCGACCTGAACATCAAAACCATAACAATCACAAACTTCCATGAACCAAACTAAAGGCTGATCTGTACACGGGCTCTCAGTATTAGCAACAAAAGAAAGCGCTTATACAAAGCTAACTTGAATTGAGTCGCGGGGACACACGGAGTGATCTGCTTCCTGGCATTAATCACCGACTCCGTGACACCTCCAAGCAGGTTCTAAATACTAGGCAAGATTGTGAATCGGACTCGGTGTGCAAAGAGCCCCCTTCACGCCTCCCGGGAAGTTGCGCTTTGGCTCAGTAGTCCGTTGATGCCGACTGTCGTCGACCAGAGGGGGCGGCCTCGGGCGTCACCGTGACAATCAGGTCATGTCAAAGCAAACGTTCTACATCACCACAATTGATCGTTGAAGTTGCTATATGTATATAGTAGATTTTGGCACATGTCCAGAAGAACCATATTAAAGTCATAAAATAACCACATTTCATGAGACTGTTTTTTGTGACAAAGATGTATGTGCACCAATGGTTTAATAATTTTGATTACAACTGTAATTACATTATTTACTGTAATCAATAGTGGCAACTTCTCTCTCTCTCTGTGTGTCTCTCACTCAGACATGTTGACGATGCCATCAGGCCTGGCACTAGGCTGTCTGCTCCTCCTGTGGGCAGGGGCCCAGGGGTTTCAGGTGTTTTTGGCAGGCAGCTCCATCACCCACCAGAAGATCACTGGGTTAGCCATCTTACAAACCACCCTCCAGGTGTGTAAGGATCTGGCCTCTGTTGAGGGAAGAGACTTCACCCTGCCGGTGAGTCACTAAACCACACAACTAAGGATTACATACTCTTACACTACCGGTCAAAACTATGAGAAACACCTCAAATATTCCCGTTTTTTTATTTATTCACACAGTTCAAAGTCTAAATGTTTTTTTAAATGAATGAATAGAACAAATAGAGTCAAAAAATACGTAATGGAATTGATATACATATTTAACTCATAAAAGTAGCAATCTTTTTGCTTACAGAACAGCTGAACACACATTCTTTCTACAATGGAAGTAAAATATTTTTCAGGAAGTACTTACCAACACTGTTGCACTTATAGGTTAACATGCAAGCTGTTGACCTTCTGTTTCTGGGGTGGCTTTGGGTCTGCCAGATCCTGAGTTTCTTTCAGTTTCCAAGTGCCTTTTGATGGTGTGGGAAACTGTACCCACCGACGTTTTGGCTTTCCTTGCAATTTCTTTAAAGGAAAGTTCTAAACTTGTACGGATTGTGATGGTCTGTTTGATTTCTTTTGTTATCTGCCTTCATCTTCATCACCATTATGATAGCAATATACCACTTCCTATAGTACAATACTGTCCAAATAATTCTTAAAAGTATTCAATAACAGTTTGTTCCAATACTTCTTTTATATAGACAGTAAGTGATCAACAAAAGTCGGGATGCCTGTAGCAGATTCAAGGCTAATTCATTCTTTATAACTGAAATGTATATTATTTTTCAGTTTTTGGTAACCTTAATGTTTTGCCCTCCGGCAGTGTAACATTTCAGGTTATTCACTGGACTTTAACTACTTAAATGTAAATATAAACTAGATAAATGGGGGTGTTCTAAATCTTTTGACTGGTAGCGATTTTGTATATATTATATAGTCAGTTCATGGGTAATATTTTCATTGAAACCAGTGTCTAAGATATACAATTTGTGTGTTTGTGTGCTGTCTGTCTCTGTGTGTACATGGGCATGTCTGTATGTGATGGCGGGGTTGTGTTGATTGTGTTTGTAGCCTGGAACCTTGACTGCAGAAGCCCTTGCTCAAGCCTGCTCCACATCAGGGTCTGTTAAGAGTTTCCAGAGTGCCATTTCACAGATCAGCAAGAGAAATGCCGGAGTCGACTTTTATCACGTATTTAATGCAGAGTATCACTTTGACGATGAGAAATTTGTGAGGGGGCGGAAACTCATCACAGATGGAATGAACTCTATCAAATCCAGCATCAAGCGAGGAAACTTTGAGGCAGCAAGACAGACGCTGGGAGACATTTCACACACCTTACAGGTGCATTTTAAAACAGATGCTTCTCAATAATGAGCAGAAACTAAATAAACCTTTTTAAACAACTTCTTAAACAACTTTTACATTTTCAGGACTTCTACAGTCACAGTAACTGGATTGAATTGGGCAACCGATTTCCACATTCTGATCTCATCAGGTCAGACGTGTCTGACATCGGCCCAGTTGCAGGTATCTTAGAGGTTAGAGTGTTGGGCCACTAACCAAAAGGTTGCTAGTTTGAATCCCTGACCTGAAATTATGAAAATCTATTATTTTGCCTTGGGCATGCACTCAACAAATATTGTTCCAATATCACTCTTAATATGCAATTTTATTCATTTAAAAGAAAAGTGCAATTAAAGGTTATCTTGATTATTAAATGTGCAGATTCCAGCCACTAACATTTACAAAACATCCCACATTGAACAAGACCAGCATTTTAACCAAATTAGTACAACTACATTACTAATTGTGGGTGAAAGGATGCATAAGAGTAAGGGAGATGGCACTTAATATTCATATTCATACTGAGAAAACAAGGTGTGGAATGTAGTTGTATTCAGGGCCATAATGTACCGCCTTCTTTCTTTCCACATTAGTCATACCCTAAAAACATTGTTTTTGGTGCATGTCATGTTGTCAAGCATAATGCCAGGATGGTGTATTTATTTCTAAACATCTACTCAACAGATTTGGCCACGCCCACATGTCAGAACTGTGTCGGGACCAACTGCCAGAACAACATTCTAGAAAACATAATCCGAGATAAGAAGCTGACCTCTGGATATTTTGGACTTGTGCCCTTATTTTCCTCGAAACCCAAAGGTAGAGCATTCATTACATATATGAATCTACTGTCTGCCGCTGGGCAGTTGCTAATCTTATTTCATGAAATAAACAACATGAAATTACGGACAGTGGCCGTAATGCGTTGGGGGGAATTTACTGAATATTCAGAACAGGATGGTGAATACTACAAGCCAAGCCAATTTGTTGAGTTTTTACAATGAAATGTTGTTCAAATCCTAGCTTGTTTCAACACTAGTATCTACTGTCAACCCTAGAAGTATTGGCACCATTTGAGGAATTGAGGAAGGGCAAATAAAAAATGATATAAATCAATACAAACAATGTTCTTAAACATCAGGGGGAGCAGTATACTTACATTTCGATGCAATCGTTTTTCTTTGACACACCTGAAGAATATTTAAAAAGAAACTAAGATAGTGAGAGCTATGCTTTTCAGTTTGTCTCATTCTGCAGAAAACTAGTCTCCTTTCAAGGTTATAAAAACATAAACAACTGAAAAAACCTCTGAGCACATCCAAATGTTTTAGTAGTCTGTAAGATGTGCAAAATTGCCAGAATGAGGCTGCATGTGCGTTCTGCCTCCAGCTCGGCGAGGATGAGGCTGTGGGAGACAAAGAATAAACCCAGGGTCACAGTTTCAGAACTGCACAGTCCATTGGAATCTTGGAAAGTCTCAAAATCCACTGTTAGTGGCCACCTTCATGTCAAAATCTTTTTGGAAGGGTTGCAAGAAAGAAGTTCTTACTGGGGCCAAACCACAAACTTCATCAACTGAACTTTCCCAAGTGTATTGAAAAAACAATACAATTCTGTGTTGATATCAGATGAGACACATTTTGAACTTTCTGGCTAGGCACACCATTGGCACGTTTTGCTACAGAAATGGACTGCATATAATGAAAATAACCTGATATAGAAATGAAGAGGCTCTTGTTAATAACAATACATGGTTGTTATGGAGCGCTTTCGATGGACCAAACGATGCCATACAACTAGAACAAAATCCAAACTACGATAGGAAAGAGTAATAGCACAGTTTGGGAATAATTACTGACCATATACCCAGCACTTCACTGAAAATAAATGTCCAGTAATAAGTACTCTGTCGATATTAAGTATAAGAACCCAGTTTTTACAAGACAATCAAACAAAAACTCATCAGCCAGGTCAATTTAATTTGATTTGCTTTTCAGTGCACAAGGTTACACACATACAGACACAGGGAGGGTTCTCAGCTTTCTGAGGACCTTTATCTTAGGCTCTGATAATGACCCGTCATGCAGCGGAGCGATGATGCTAAACAAGAACTTAAAGAGGAAAACACATCCATCATACGGTCTTTAATCATCAGGGTTGCGTCTACCTACAACCGAGACCACGCAAAGTATCTATTTTCTCGGGCCTCACATCTGCATTTGCAAGAACAATAGCTGCTTTCCTTGATGTAAAGTCTATAGAAGACAGTCACATTTTCTCTGCTTTCCTGCCATCTGTATGCATGGCGTCATTCTGGAAAGTTTAGGTAATGTAAGTTGCTAGGTATCCGTTGTTCAGTGTGGCTATTTGCCACAAAAACCTGAATATTTCCAAAACCTTGCAAGAAAACCTTCCACAAAACAATTTTGATACCTGTCATTTCTTCGTAGTGCAAGAACTGTACGAGGAGATATGGTGGCTATAATAATAAATAAATCAATTTACATATATATATATATATACACAGTGGTCACAGTATACATACACGTAACGAACATGTATGTCATGGCAGTTTGAGTTTCCAATAACTCTTATTTTTCTGTGATGGAATCATTGGGGCACATAATTCTTTGTCACAAAAATGAAATTTGCTTCTTGTATGACTTTATTATGGGTCTGCTGAAAATGTGACCAAATCTACATGGTCTAAAATATGGTCAAGGGTCCCACAAGGACATTTTATGTGCTGGTGTTATTTCGATAAAACCTTCCTTGTATTTGCCCATTTGAAGTAGTCAACAAAAATAAAAGCTGCCTTAGGGTGAGCGTCTTCAAGTCCATTTATTACTCTGTATAGGGGCTCTAGCTCGCTTGTTTTATCCACCTGCAGGGGGATGTAGACTGCTGTGATTATAGCAGAGCTGAATTCCAGTGGAAAGTAGAAGGGCAGTGCTTTTACACCACACTCCAGGTTTGGTAAACAGTGTGTTGATAGTATTGCAAAATTAGAACTCCAGCGAGAGTTAACCATAATGGAGACTCCTCCGCATTTACTCATTTGTCTACACATTTGCAGTTCGTGTGTCACGTCCCCGTCTAGGGACGCGCCCCCACCTCTGCGTGTGGTGAGCCGGCGCGCGACGTCGCCGGAGTTCTAGTCGTCATCGCTCGTGTTGTCCTGTTTCCCATGTCCTGTGAATGCGCCCTTCCCTAATTCCCTACAGGTGCAACCTGTTGGCCTGCCTTATAATACCTCCTGTGTCTTGTCCTTGTGTCCGTTATTGTTACATGTATGCGGAGAGCGTATGCACGTTTGCACTGCTTTAAATATCCAGCGAATGCGCTGGTTCTCGGTGCCATTGTATTTTATTATTTACCTGTGTGCTACCGAGCACCCTTTTGTTTGGTTCTCCTCCTTTGGGAGTATTGCCTTTAAAGAATAAAAACACTACAATGCACCTGCGTTTTGGTCCTGCCTCACCTACGCATCACGTCGTGGTACACATTTTTGGATAGTGTTACACAATTGCAGATCGTGATAGACATTTGCGGATCGTGTTACACGTTTGCGGATCATGTTACACATTTACAGATCATGTTACACATTTGCCGATCGTGGTACAAATTTACGGATCGTGTTACACATTTGTGGATCATGTTAGATATTTGCGGGTCAGGTTACACATTTGCAGATTGTGGTACACCTTTGTGGATTGTGGTACACATTTGAAAATAATGTTACACATTTGCGGATTGTGGTACACATTTGTGGATTATGTTACTCATAACTAGTTTTGCCACAATAACGTCCCTAAAGTTAACACATTGGTCAGAATATTCGTTGACAAAAAAGTGCATAACATTTGAATAAAAATAACTCCAGTTAGAATCTGGGCCATGTCGTCTAGTCTTTAGAACCCTCAGACCCCTCAGCCCCTCAGACCTAGTAACAAACTGATGGAAGAATAAATAAATAACGCAATAACATAAGATCTTCAGGGCCGATTGTCCTGATTGCCTCTATTGGTGGTTGCCAGGGAAGTGCAGCCATGGGGGTTCGTTCGACCGGACCAGCAACACAGACCCTAAAGGTGGGATCAATAAGGACACATTTGAATCCAGTCATGGCTACCTGCACATCCAAGCGGCAGAGGTGGCTGGGGCTGCAACCCAGCAGCTGCTGCAGGACATCAGAGGGGCCGCTGGGGACAGAGACTTCCTGCGGTGAGTGCGGAATAAAAGCTGACCACCTGACACATTGGAATCCGCCTCTCGTGCGCAATTCTAAATGTTTTCCCCAAATCAAAATGACATGTTAGCGCTTTCTTTCTCTCCCCTTCACACACAAACACACACTCCCTCAGGATGATGGGGATCTCTACGAATGGATCCAGTGTTCTGTGTTTTGTGATCGACACCACTGGCAGCATGTCAGATGACATTGACGCTGTAAAGAAGGTGTCCTCATTCATCATCGACAGCAAGAGAGGGGCCACATTCCAGCCCTCAGCCTATGTCCTGGTGCCTTTCAATGACCCAGGTGACAGCAGAGATGTTTATATGACATAAGCATGTTGTCCCTGACTTAAGCTGTGTAACCCATAATACTATCCCAAACATGGGTGTCAATCAGTTCCATGGGGTGATGTATTTAAATGTTCCTGTTTTACACAGTTTTGCTCTGATCACTGAGTTACTTAGAACATTTGTGCGGCAAGTTTTACATATTATAAAATGTAAGCATATGTGTTAATGGATTATTTACATTGATTCTGGTGCCAATCAACTACATTTGGAAGATGTTTACTCTAAACGGGAAGACAAATCACTTAACTTCAGTTGCAATGTCCTTCCTACATTAAATAACCAAATTAAATGGCTTTATGGAAAAGCATTACAAAAACATCTTCATTGCAGCATAGCATAACAGAAAACATAATCGCAGTTGATTTTAAATTGTGGATAATTTTCAACAGCGGTAGTAACCATTTAATCTCAATACAATCGATGTGGGAATGCATTAGGATCTTGTTGACTTTAGCTTCTCTTCACGGTAACACTACACTGTTGCTCTGAATGAGTAGAAAAATGCAGATGAAAGCACAAAGTATAGCCCAAATCCCAATGGACCTACCTGGCTTCCAACTGTCAAGCATTGGATACAAAGACAGTGGTAAAAAAAACCGAGTTATTCCACTTTATAATTGTGTGATCATTAAGTCCTGTGATCCTTCCCTTCATTGGGACTTGGTGGAAGGAGGAGCATTTGAAACAGACTGGAATGCAACATGTCTTCATTGTGATGTGAGGTATGCTGATTAGTGCAATAACCATGCCCCTCGGTGCCATCAATGAGGCTAGACAAAGCATCAGAGCCAGTGTCCATTACCACTTCCATCAACACTGACTAAATGCAAAAATTGACATGAGCCAAATTTCAACTGACAAATGAAAGCATGCATACCCTGGCCCCTTTTAAATATTTGAGTTTGGGCATTAAATCTCCAGAATCATTGAAACACTGAATACATTGTGGAAGCACCTTTGGCTGCAATTACAGCCTCAGGTATTTTTGAGTATGATGCTACAAGCTTGGCACACCTATTTCTGGGCTGTTTCTCCCATTCTTCTTTGCAGGACCTCTCAAGCTCCATCAGGTTGGATGGGTAGCGTCAGTGCACAGCCATTTTCAGACCTCTTCAGAGAAGTTCATTTGGGTTCAAGTCTGGGCTCTGGCTGGGCCACTCAAGGGCATTCACAGAGTTGTCCTGAAGCTACTCCTTTGTTATCTTGGCTGTGTGCTTAGGGTCATTGTCCTGTTGGAAGATGAACCTTTGCCACAGTCTGAGGTCCATTTGCTCTGGAGCAGGTATACATCAAGGATGTCTCTGTACTTTGCTGCATTCATCTTTCCCACAATCCTGACTAGTCTTCCAGTTCCTGCCACTGAAAAACATCCCCACAGCATGATGCTGCCAGCACTGCCAGCAATGCATCACTCTAGAGATGATATTGGCCAGGTGATAAGTGGTGCCTGGTTTATTCCAGACATGACACTTTGCATTTAGGCCAAAGAGTTCAATCTTTGTTTCATCAGACCAGAGAGTTTTGTTTCCTTTTGGGACCTTCAATCCTGCAGATTTTTTTCTGTACCCTTCCCGAGATCTGTGCCTTGATACAATCATATCTCGGAGGTCTCCAGACATTTCCTTGGACTTGATGGCTTGGTTTTGCTCTGACATGCATTGTCAACCGTGGGACCTTTTATTTACAGATGTCTGCTATTCCAAATCATGTCCAATCAACTGAATTTACCACAGGTGGACAATGAAGTTGTACAAACATCTCTAGGAAGATCATTGGAAACAGGAAGCACCTAATCTCAATTTTCCACCGTATTTTGAGAGCGTAACGTACTGCATAAGAAATGTGTAACTTCTGGTTAATTCATTTTGTTTCTTTTCTATGCTATTCTTGTTTGTGCCACAAGAATTTGGGCCCCTGATAAGGACCACGGACCCTGAGAAATTCAAGGCCCAGATCAATGAACTGACTGCCAATGGAGGAGGTGATTTGCCTGAAATGTGTCTATCAGGACTTCAGGTACAGTGACATTGACTGACACACCCGTAGTGTAACATTCAGAAATACAACTAATAAAAGGTATCTTTATTTAATCTATTCAAACTCTATATCAGCAGTCCTTATTAGGGGAGTGTAGCACCTAAAGGGACTCCAAAAAAGGGACCTTGAGATAAAAAAATAACATCCACACGGCACTTTATACACGGTGCCTTGCAAAATTATTTGAACCCATGATCATTTCTCTTTTAATAATGAATTGCAAATGTTGATAATTATTTTATTGTTACAATTTTAATTAGTGACACTGGTTTGGAGATTTTGTTAAAAACAATTTTATATCTGTGGCTTGCATAAGTGAAGTTGAACCACTATTCATTGTAATAACTTCTTAAAGTCTGTTGGTACATATGTACCAGCTTTTGCATCCAGTTTTACTAGTCTGCAGCAGTTCTTGGGTGTGATGAAGTATGACTGGACCACTGTAGAACATTCACCTTTCTGTTCTTGAGCCACTCCAATGTTCATATGACCATTTAGTTTAGGATTATTGTTCTGCAATTATTTTTTCATCTCAAGCAAATATTTTTTAATGGTGTCCGTCGTTGTTTCCCCGGCTGTGTTCTAGTGTCACAGTGACAGTGTCTCCTGTTGTTTCCCCAGCTGGCTTTAACCGGTGCCCCACCCTCTTCAGAGATCTTTGTTTTTACTGACGCCCCTCCTAAAGACCTGGGTCTACTCGGCACAGTAACCGCTCTCATTGAACGCACCAAGTCTGTGGTGAGTAGATGGGACTTGTTTTGTGTGTTTTTCCTAAAATATATTTCTCTGAAATATTGTTTAGTTGCACTTGAATGTATTAACAATTACAATTGTAGAGACGATTCCCTTAATTGTCTTTCCTTTTCTGTCCCTCGATGAAATGACTCCTACCCCATCTTGGCCCCTCTCTATATTACTACCTCTCTTTCTCTCACTACCTCTCTCTATCCCTCACTCTCACTACCTCTCACTATCCCTCACTATCTCTCACTATCTCTCTCTATCCCTCACTATCTCTCACTACCTCTCTCTATCCCTCACTCTCTCTCCAGGTGACCTTTATGCTAACCGGTAGTTTCCCTTTCCGCCGTAGAAGAAGTAGTGTCCAAGACCAAGGCCAGAACAGTCGGATGGCAGCGTCAGACTCCCAGGTCTACTTGGACCTGGCCCAGACATCAGGGGGCCAGGCCATACAGACCACCAAGACAGAGCTGGCTCGGGCCACCAGCATCATTGTGGACTCCTCCAGCTCGTCACTGGTACTCAGGGCCGGTTCATCAGCAACATAATCAGCCGCTTAGGGCCCCTGACTGCTATGGGAGAGGGGGCTCCAAGTAAAATGTTGCTTAGGGCCCCCAAAAGGCTAGAGTCGGCAGTGCTGGTACTCTAAACTTTAAGCCCCAAATACTCAGGGTAACCTAGCCCCGATAGTCTTGGTCCAAGATTAGGCTTTCACAGTGCCACATTACTTAGGGAGAATCATGCCTGATGATTGTATTTGTAATCCCACTAACCTTTTGACTTTCTCTCCATATCTCTTGTTACGGCATTCCTTTCTTTCAGGTGACGATTTTACAGGCTGTGAGAAATCCTGGAAGGGCAGATAATTTCTCCTTTACTGTCGATCAGTCTGTGAGAAACCTAACTGCATATATTACAGGAAGCTCCCTCTCATTTAACATCACTAGCCCCTCAGGTATTCCAGACATTACAGAGACATTGCACAGTTGTTTAGTTCATCTTTTTTTATTAAACCAGGACAGTGTTGGGTGGGTTACTTTTTAAATGTAATCTGTTACAGTTATGTTACCTGTCTAACATTGTAATCAGTAACGTAACGTTTCGATCACTCAAACTCAATAATGTAATCTGATTATGTGAATTACAAATTCTACCCATTGCTCCTTCACATATAATATTGCCAATTTAATTATTCCATTCAGTTGTAATTGTAGATATGTGTTTTAGTTGTAGCTTGGAGACAATTCTGTGTGATGTTGTAATGGTTACGCTGTTGTTGTATCACAGGTGTTTACCAGAGTAGTGTGGAGGTGAACGGGTCCCTGGGAACGATTCAAACTGTTGGAAACTTCCAAACGCTGCGGCTGCACAGTCAAGTGGGATTATGGGAAATCAGTGTATCATCAAATATACCTTACACTCTGAAGGTCATAGGTGAGAAATATAGCTGTCAGGTTCAAATCTCCCTTCTAGTCTACCTGCTAGAACCGACAGGGTTTGTAAGGTCCTGGTAATAAGTACTCGGTCTATATTAAGTATGCAAACCCAGTTGACAATGAAACTCCTCAGCCAGGTCAAAATAAATATAAATATATATACAGTGGGGAGAACAAGTATTTGATACACTGCCGATTTTGCAGGTTTTCCTACTTACAAAGCATGTAAGTATAGGTACACTTCAACTGTGAGAGACGGAATCTAAAACAAAAATCCAGAAAATCACATTGTATGCTTTTTAAGTAATTAATTTGCATTTTATTGCATGACATAAGTATTTGATACATTAGAAAAGCATAACTTAATATTTGGCACAGAAACCTTTGTTTGCAATTACAGAGATCATATGTTTCCTGTATTTCTTGATAAGGTTGGCACACACTGCAGCAGGGATTTTGGCCCACTCCTCCATACAGACCTTCTACAGATCCTTCAGATTTTGGGCAATACGGACTTTCAGCTCCCTCCAAAGATTTTCTATTGTATTCAGGTCTTGAGACTGGCTAGGCCACTCCAGGACCTTGAGATGCTTCATACGGAGCCACTCCTTAGTTGCCCTGGCTGTGTGTTTCGGGTCGTTTTCATGCTGGAAGACCCAGCCACGACCCATCTTCAATGATCTTACTGAGGGAAGGAGATTGTTGGCCAAGATCTCGCAATACATGACCCCATCCATCCTCCCCTCAATGCGGTGCAGTCGTCCTGTCCCCTTTGCAGAAAAGCATCCCCAAAGAATGATGTTTCCACCTCCATGCTTCACGGTTGGGATGGTGTTCTTGGGGTTGTACTCATCCTTCTTCTTCCAAACATGGCGAGTGGAGTTTAGACCAAAAAGCTCTATTTTTGTCTCATCAGACCACATGACCTTCTCCCATTCTTCCTCTGGATCATCCAGATGGTCATTGGCAAACTTCAGACGGGCCTGGACATGCGCTGGTTTGAGCAGGGGGACCTTGCGCGGGCTGCAGGATTTGAATCCATGTCAGCGTAGTGTGTTACTAATGGTTCTCTTCTAGACTGTGGTCCCAGCTCTCTTCAGGTCATTGACCAGGTTCTGCCATGTAGTTCTGGGCTGATCCCTCACCTTCCTCATGATCATTGATGCCCCACGAGGTGAGATCTTGCATGGAGCCCCAGACCGAGGGTGTTTGAACGTCATCTTGAATTTCTTCCATTTTCTAATAATTGCGCCAACAGTTGTTGTTTTCTCACCAAGCTGCTTGCCTATTGTTCTGTAGCCCATCCCAGCCTTGTGCAGGTCTACAATTTTAACCGTGATGTCCTTACACAGCTGTCTGGTCATGGCCATTGTGGAGAGGTTGGAGTCTGATTGAGTGTGTGGACAGATGTCTTTTCTACAGGTAATGAGTTCAAACAGGTGCAGTTAATACAGGTAATGAGTGGAGAATGGGAGGGCTTCTTAAAGAATACAGGTCTGTGAGAGACAGAATTCTTACTGGTTGGTAGGTGATCAAATACTTATGTCATGCAATAAAATGCAAATTAATTACTCACAAATCATACAATGTGATTCTGCGTGTCAAATACTTGTTCTCCATACTGTATGTTTATGTATATGTATTGATGAGCCAAAACATTACGACCACTTATAAAACGACGAGTCATTGGAGGGGAGTGTGATGCTCTGGGAAATGTTCTTCTGGGAAATCCTGGGTCCAGGCATTCATGTGGATGTTACTTGACACGTGCCACCTACCTAAGCATCGTTGTAGACCTGGTACACCCCTTCACGGCAATGATATTTCCTGGTGGCATTGGCCTCTTTCAGCAGGATAATGCGCCCTGCTATAAAGCAAACATGGTTCAGGAATGGTTTAAGGTACATAACAACAAATTCAAGGTGTTGACTTGGCCTCCAAATTCCCCAGATCTCAATCCAATAAAGCATCTGTGGGATGTGCTGGACAAACAAGTCTGATCCATGGAGGCCCCATCTGGCAACTTACAGGACTTAAACTATCTGCTGCTAACGTCTTGGTTCCACAGCACACTTTCAGAAGTCTAGTGGAGTCCATGGCTTGACAGGCCAGGGCGGTTTTGATAGCAAAACCGGGACCTTCTATCACGGTTGCGTTGGGTTGCAGAACCATAAGCAGACGTTTTCGAAAGTAAAGGTGATTTAATACAATAAACACACAAAACAAACTACACGAACAGTAAACGTAAATGAAAGGTGCTAAATCACTTAGCAAAACACATAAACGACTTACAATAAACGTGTAGAGTATTCACTGTGAATTGGAAATGAAACAGAGACCAACCGTGAAGTTGTGGAACACAAACAGAACAAACGATCAACCACACCTAAAGTGTGGCTGTAGCCTAGCCTAAGTAGGCGCCCCAATCAGAGTCAACTGAACACAGCTGCTCTGACTGGGAGCCCACAGCGGCATAGAGAGGGCTAGAGGCCTCTCCAGGTGGCATGCCCTGACTGCGAGCCCCAAAACATAGAGTAGGCTAGGGGCTCCCAGCCAGGACATGACACCTACACAATATTTGGTGGTCTTGTTATGGCTGATCAGTGTATATAGGTCTATACATATATATATTTGTAATGAGAACAGTTGGGAACCTATAATATAATATATACCTATAAATACTTCTATTACATGTTTCCAGATCAAATTGCCATAAGACTTCTAGAAATACTTTTCCTTTTGCAGGTCAGAGCACCATTGACTTCCTGTTTGACTTTGTGGATGTGATCCTGGAACCTCTTCCAAGTTTTGCCGTTTTACAGTCACGTCCTCATGCTGGTAAAACAGGTTTTTAAGAAAACGTTTATTAACATTTGGAGTGAAAAGCCTTTTAATTGAGGGTGGATATTAACAGAGCTACCAAATTACTGCTCCAAAATGTTCAAATAATAATGATTTGAGTGAACATAAAAACTATCTGTACGTAAATGTGTAATCTGTATAAAGAGAGAGACAAACCGTGGGTTTACCCCTTTTTGGCTAAGTAGCCCAGAAGTATAGTTAACTGATATTGGACCCAACAAAACAACACATTTTTGAAATGTTGAAACTGAGAAATGCTATTGGGTCTTAGAAAATACCCGCTCACTTTGAATTTATTGCTAGCAACACGTTTCAAAAAAGATGTGACAGGCACCAAAAGACTGAAAAAAAGATGTGTAATGCAAAAAAAAAAGAAACCCTGTGGAATTTCACACAACTAATCCAGAATGATCGATTGACCTCCACATGCTAGCCAATGGTACCCTGGCTGCTATTAGGTACTGGGAATAAATCCTCCTCCTGGTGCAGTGGGCCCTGGGTTCTTCGGGTGACCTCGTGTGGCCAGAGGCAGTTCCTTGGTGACGAAGGCATTGATGCCATTAACTGGCCCTCATGTTCCCCAGTCCTGAATCCAACTGAGAACCTCTGGAACGTTGTGTATCAGTGCATCCGATGCCACCAAGTAGCATTACAGACTGTCCAGGGGCTCACTGATGCCCTGATTTAGATCTGGTAGGAGATCCTCTAGGACACCATCCGTCGTCTCATCAGGAACATGCCCAGACGTTGTCAGGAGTGCATACACTCTACTGAGTCACCTTATGAGTTGCCACGATGAAATTCACGCATTAAAGTTGAAAAAGCCTGTTATTTCAGTTGTTTACTTAGATTTTCGGTGTGAGTCTGAATCCAGCCCTTCCATCGGTTGGTGATTTTTGTTTCCGTTGACCCGTTACGTCATTTTGTTTTCAACGAATTAAACAATGTACAGTAAAGATTATATTTTCACATAGGTCTCTTTAACAATTCTAACATTTGGGTTTTTAATTACTATCATGGTGTGAAGTGCATCTTCTGTGGTCAGCGTTTCTCTCATACTCTTCATTTCCTTGCCCCAGGTGGTAACGGTACACTGCTGGTGACTGTGACGGGGAGTGACTCTGTGACTCTGACGGAGGTGGCCCTGGTCGAGGCCTTTGGGTCCGGGGTGGTCAATGGAACGGTGGAGTCAGTCGGAAGCGGGGACTTCCTGGTCACCGTGAATAGAATCCCGGCGGGGGAGTTTGTGGTTCGTCTGAAAGGAGAGAGCACCAGCACCGCTAGCAGAGCCGCGCCAAACGTTTTCCAAAGACAGTCTTCCACCCGCCTCAGAACCTCCGCTATTGTGGTTACGGTGAGTGTTAATGTCAAAGGTTGGGAAAGCGGTACCTAACTTACATTTTTGTAGTGTTATTGTATGCTGGAGTAACTTGTAGCCTGGGACTGGGTATACAAAGTCTCTCTGATATCTCTTCTCTAACTCTAGTATGTCTCTTGTCTGACTCCAGTATGTCTCACTGATATCTCTTTTCTCACTCTAGTATGTCTCTGTTGTCTCTGGTCTGACTTTAGGTTCAGGCTGAAGGAACCCTGGAACCTGGGACATCATTTTCAGTCCCTTTCACCGTGACAACCAATGACACAGCAGGACCATTAACCATCCGGGCCAATAATGACCGTGGGTTCACCTCCTCTGTTCCTTCTACCCTGGCACTAGTGACTGGTAGTGCCAACGGTACAGTCACCCTCACTGTGCCCCCCAACACCCCATCGGGCACAGACGTCACCCTGACCATCGAGGCTGCGTCACCTGATGCAACTGACACCAACTACGCCGTCCTGCGCCTCTCCGTTGTTTCCAGGGTAACTTTTAGAAGAAACCCAGGCTGTTGAATTTTGTCTGGGCCTGGAGGGTTTTTACTTCCCCCCAAAACGTATTGTAGGTGTCAAGCATTTTTTAAACAGAAGGATCCTAAAAGAAGTTTGTGGCCAGTTCAGGTGCAGAGGTAGAATTATAATAAGCTGGTAACAAATCTGATCTATGCTAACATTCCACACCTTGGTGTGATGCTGTTTTTTACAGCAAATCAGTGACCATGTTTCCTGTTAGATTTGCCTATCATAGTCAAATTCAGCTCTTGTAATTACAGAAAGGTCAACAATTCCCATTGTCATTTTCTTTGCTTGATGCATGGCAATGGTCTCACCCTTCCAAAACATATTTTCCACAGGATACATCTTCTGGCATGATTGTTTAGGAAATGGTTTAAAATGATTGTTGCCTCCTGAAACATATTAATCACGGCAGTAATTATTCAATCATAGGCCCTCAAGTACTTTTAGACCTGTTCTAATTGTTGGGCAAAGAATTGGGGCATTATTACTTTTTATTACATTTAGCTGACTGGAAATACAGGAATAGTAAAACTATGCCAGACACTGGTGTTGATCTTTCTGGGTTTAATTTGTTTTTATTATGTTGTGTTTCTCCTCCCCTAAAGGTGACAGATGTCAACCGCCCGGTGTGTGAAGTGCTCAGTGTAAATGCCAACTGTTCTGAAGACTGCAGCCTGTCCACGTGGGAGCTCTCTGCCACCCTGACCGATGGCAACGGGACGGGCATCGAGCGCCTCACCCTGCGCCAGGGCAACGGAACCCTCAACGTCACCACCATGGTGGACCCATCCGGGTTGAACGTGACTCTGGCAAACTACAGCGCCTCCTGCTGTTTCCCGGTGGTGGAGCTGGTGGCTGTGGATGGTGTGGGCAATGTGGGGACCTGTTTCAAGTCCATTAGAACTACAGTGGACACCACTGTCCCGCCACCGGTCACCACTGTCCCAAACCTCACTAATGCCACCAACCTCACCAACGTCCCCAGCAGTACCTCTAGCGGGGGCCATCCTCTAACCTTCACCTCTTATCTCAGCTTCATCGTGTTTCTGTCACTAATTTCTAGCAGCTAGGGAGCTATTTTAACTTTGGTGAATGTTTTTTGTGTGATTTATAACCATCATTATGTCAGGAAATGTTCCCAGATCTATCAAAACATAATATTAGTTGCCTACAGTGATCCAGCAATCTAATCCACTATCTGTGTTTTTTTTTATTATGCCTTCTACTCTGCTTTATATGTTTGGCATTACTATTGATTATAATGTTTCAGATGATGACAGGAAGGACTACATGCTTAATGAAATTAAACATGAAAAAAACCACATTGTTGTTTCACTGGAAACCTTTTATACCTTGTGCCACGTCTCGTTTCCGCGTAAATGCCAGATCCTGACTGCTGGACCCACTGATGTAATCACTGGTTAACCCTCCTAGCCCTAAGGGTCATTTGGGAACCCAGAATCCGCCTGTCAGAACCTTGACCTTTTGACCTCTCAGGAGGTTATCCTTTGTTTTAGAATGATGTCCATTACTTTTGGAAACCCCATAACTGAAAGAAGGATGAATAGTTAACATTGTTTGAGAAGACTTAATGAGTTTTTTAGTAACAATATGTGAAGAGAATACAAAAAACTTATGTTGACATGTAGTTGCTTTTATTGAGAAGGCCAAAGTATTCTCCAATAGGTAAGGCTGATTATGTCAAATATGGACATCACCAGGGGTTCAGAACCACTCAAAAAAATGATTTTTGGAACATGTAACATAATATACAAGTATTCTGCATTATTGCTTCCAAAAATTGTACAAAATCAACCAAAATTGACAATTTAGGATCCCTGTATCAGTGTGATGGATCATTTAATCCAAAAATCAAAACAGATTTAAATTCAGATCAGATCAGATTAACTTCTGAAAAAAGGAATCATTTTTTCTTTGCCATCATGAAAAACAGTGTTTTTGTGTTCGAGATTTGGAAGGTTTCTACTTTACAGAAATACACAAACGACATGTCATTCTTTGCAACTGAATGTCCCCTACATCATGAAAAAACCGTGGGCTTCCAGGTCAAGGAGGGTTTTAAGACAGTAGAGGTGTGTGTTTCAAAGCACTCTGGCATCAGAAAACCTCAGAAGCCTGCATTGTACAACCGGCTTCGGAATAGCATGCAATCTAATGGTCCCATTGTCACTTTGAATCTCGCATTGGCCCCTCGTCAAATCAGAAGTGCTTTAAAAATGGGATGTCGATGCAGAGGGCCCTGAGAGGGAGGTGGGCCCAGGAAAAGGAAAGGGGCCCTGAGCGGGAGGTGGGCCCAGGAAAAGGAAAGGGGCCCTGAGCGGGAGGTGGGCCCAGGAAAAGGAAAGGGTGTCAGAGGTGTTTCAGGAAGCGGACCAATGCCCAGGCGGTTGGCTCAAAAAGGCTCTTTATTCAGACTGGAATTTACCAGGGTGTAGTACAACTGACTACGACCGTATACACATAACAGGAAACAATCACGGACACAGAGACAAGACACACAGGGGATTAAGTAGCCAACTACATTAATTGCAGCTGGCAGGTAATCAGGAAGGGTGTGTTCACAGGACATGGGAAAACAGGACATACGAGTACGATGGCATCTAAAAGGCCGGTGACGTCGAACGCCGGTGTGCGACGTGATCAGGAGAAGGCACGGCATCAGGAGGCGCCGTGACAAAGGGGCTCTGGAGATTAAACTGTCCAAAATAAGTGTTCCTTTTCTAATGCAGGAGAAATGGTAAAAGGTTACACCCTTAAATGGTACAGAGTTATACCCTTATTTGTATGTGCATGTGTGTGTACTTTTGTAGCCCGGACCTCTGACTGTGAAAACCCTGGCAATAGCCTGCTCCTCCTGTGTAGAGGGCCATTACAGAAAGTCAGCGAAAGTAACGCCAAAGTTGCCTATACACGCGGACTGAATTGTGAGTATCATTTTACGGATGAGATGATAGAGATGGGAAGGGTACTCATCACAAATGGCATGAGCTCTGTCAAAGCCAGCACCATGAAAGAAAAATTCAAGGCTGCACAAAACATGCCGGGACACTTTTTACACTTTTTACAGGTAAGTCAACGGTTGTGGGACATTTCTTCATGGTTCACCAGTGAGGGAAGCAGGGCGGTTAGAGTGTTTGACCTGGCATCTAAAATCCTTGAAGATTAAATCCCGTGCCGTCCCAACACAATCAGTTGTTCTGTCCCTGAGGAAGACGGTTAATGCCAAATAAACAACCCTCAGTCCTCCCACCCTGGCTTGGGATTGGGTTAAAAGTTGAATGCACTTTGGACATTGTTTTTTTCTAGATGCTTTAGTAATATTTACGTACTGGTTGAATTTCACCAAAAACTGAATCATTGATCTTGTTGTGAAAGATATTTTACAGACCAAATGACAGCAGAATCTGTTGGCCTTGTTGAATGCAAGATTGCATGATTTACAACTATGATCGGTTTGGTGTTAAGCGCAGACTGGCTGGTGGCAGAGAGGGGAACTCAAGTGCGTAACAGTGCACGAAAACGTGGGCAGGAGCGGGGATAACAGGACTGACTAAACCAGGAGACTAACCACAACTGACAGGGAGCACTGACTCTGCAACGGCATGAAAAGTTCAGAACAGCAAATACAAGATTAACCTGAGTTCAGGGAGCACTAGTGCCCAGTGCCCGCCCTCAACCTATGTTAACCAATTAGGGGTAATATTTGTGTTAACTTACAGAACAAGGCTTCTTAAGTGTCTCTTAAAGCCACGTACTCAATACAAATATAAGAATGTAAGGGCCTGTAATCAATCCCCAAGATAGGTGACGTCAGGACATTGATATACAAAAATACATGGTTTAACCTATATGTTTAAAAAAATATATATGCATGCTAGAATTATGCAAATAACTATATTTATGCATTAATCAACAGGGCATATAGATAGGCATAAAACAAAGTATCCTCTTCAACTGCAATTTGAGCCATTTAGTTATATATTAGATAATATATTTGATCAATTTAATCAGCAAACAAAATTAGTGTAGTGAGATATAGAAACAAAATAGTTTGTTGGACATCAACAGGGACGGTAAAATATGATGTCACCGGAAGTCCAGTGGACTTCTGAGGCTTTAGTTAATAGAGAAAAGTTCAGAAGTTAGTAGTGAGCAAAGTTCATTGATCCATGAGCTGGCCTATGTAAAACCCAAAGTCAAACCATTTTAATAAATGTATAGCAACCACAATGTCTTAGGAGAGGGCAAATGTGCTTTCACACAACCATGGGAGTGGTGTTTTTTGGAACAGAGTCTTCATTCTTTTCTGCTAACTAAGATATGTATGAAAATAATAGAAACATTTCTAACCCAATCTATTTTGGGTATGTTGTCTTTATTTTTGTTTTGGTTTCTATTGGCATTACAGTCTGCTACACCACTCCTGTGCCTGGTATGATGAAGAATGAACAACCAGTTTTGCTTGATGACAGGCCCTTTCTTAGAATAATTCTGAACACATTAAGAACTCAGAACTTTGTGAATATAATTGTATTGTAACCCACATTTATGATGATCATCACCATAACTGCCTAATCAAATGTATGTAACATCTACACTAACATAAAATCAGTTAGTGTAGATGTTAGTTAGGGTAGATGTTAGTTAGTGTAGATGTAACATCTGCTCTAACTGAATGTATGTCAAATGTAGACCAACTGAATGCATGTAACATCCACACTGATTGAATGTATGTAAAATCTAGACCAACTTAATGTATGTAACATATACAATATCTGAATGTATGTAACATTTAAACTAACTGAATGTATGTAACATCTACATTGTATGCAACATGTACACTAACTGAATATATGTAACATCTACACTAACTGCTTAGTCTTTGACCAAGATGTCCAAGTTCCCAAGGTTGTGCTACTACCTCTACACTGTCATAGATTCATTCAGTAAATAACCTGAATATAAGTAACCTGATGAAAAAAATCTGAATGAGTATATTCATGTATATAACTTAACTATACCTACCTGTTTGTTTGGGATAATTAACAGACAGATAACAAAAATGTTGCTGAACAAGTGCTTGTTTCCAAAGCAACAGGGATCAACCGTGAAGGTTTTCCAGTTTATCTGACTGGCCTAGTCCTTCCTGGCTATATTACATGAAGACTCCCATCATCTGTGTGATACACCTCATATTGACGATTCTCTGTGAGGTAAGCAAGGACTGTTCTCAGAATTGAAGTGAGACAACATCAATAGTAGTAAGTATTTTGCTCCTACTTATAATTTACAGGAAGGATTTTGGGGAAAATCAACTTTGTTTTATCCCTTTTTTGGAACATTATTAAACATTTGTTAATCGCTTAATCCATAATTAAGGGATTAACAAATGTATTCAGGCAAGAGAAAATACTTGTTCAAAACGTTGCATTTTGAACATGAAGTAAATCTTGCCCTCTTTATTTAAATCTAACGCAAGTCTTGTAACCAAGGAGGGAATTTTGTGATTTTAGAGACAAGGCGGCTTTTCCTAAAAAGTGGTGATAAAATTGCAAGGGCAGTAAATGGGTGAGAATGTATAATTCAGACATGACTCACCTCTATTCGCTAATTCTCCTCCTGCCCTACTCAGATGTGTGGGGATGTTCTAAAAAAGTTGGGACGCTGTGTAAAATAGAAATGAAAACAGAATGCGAAGATATGCAAATGTTGTCCCCTAGAAAATATACCAGGAAATGTAACATAAGACATGTGATGTTATTCTAATTCATTGTAAAGATGTTTGTTTTCTCTATTTAAAAACCCTCTGTGACATCAGTCTTGGGAAAGTCACAGAGGGAAGTGGAAATCACGAGCTTCTAGTGAGTTTGTTGGGTTTTCTTAAGGGATGAAAGATGTACGCTAGCTTTGTACTGAGAGAAGGTTTTATTTTAGTTATTCTATCGAAACCAGGTCATATATAGAGTTGCCAAAATGAAGAAACTCTAAAGTTGTCAGAGTTATTTCAAGGGTGCAAATCATTTAAACTCTAAATTCAATAGCAAATAGTACAAAGGCAACATATAAAATGTTACAGTATTTTATTGTTCCTTGAAAATTATAAGCCCACTATGAATTTTATGCCAGCAACATGTTTCAAAAAAGCTGGGACAGGGGAAACACAAGACTGGTTAAGTTGGTAATACAATAAAAGAACCCGGTGGAACATCTCACAACTAATTAGGTAACTTGGCAACAGGTCAGTAACATGATTTGGTATAAAAAGAGCATCCCAGAGGACCAAAGCACTTAATGACATGAGGATAATGTTCAATGTAATGATGCTTTGGTCGTAATCGTAAGTTGGGAAGGACTTCCTGAAGCAGCTGCCTGTGATCTTAAATTTTACAGGCCAAGTATTGAATGGTATCATCTGGGAAAGTATGAGGCACAGCAAGTTCAACTATATCCTTTAAGTCCAGTAGCCCCTCCCAAAACGTGTCCCCATCTGGGACTCTGGAGCCAATGAGGACAGGTAGCAGTCTAAACAGGGTGGTTCTCGTGCCCTTTCCCACCAATTGTTCCTCGACTGACAACATTTTGAGGAATTTTCAGAACAAATGTATATACAATTTTCCTTTCATCATCAAGAAGGGAATTTGGTGATTTTTGGGTCAAGGTCCCTTTTCCTTAGTGAAATGTCAGGAGGATATAAGTGTAATAAAAATGATTTTGCAGATATTGGGAAATTGGTGTTTAAAATTGTATTTATCATATCATTAACCCCTTTCCAGAATGCCATTATATGTTCACATTCCCAAATACAGTGGTACAAAGTGCCTTTAAATTTGTTACATTTCACACAAGTGTCAGGAATGTTATCGTTGTATTTGTGCAATGTAGCTGGCGTAACGTAAGTTCGCATCAACCATTTATATTGTAGTAACTTCAGCTTAACATTTACTGTTTGGGTTTGAGCCTCCTTACATGCCTCCATCCACTCATTCACCTTTATCTCCTCATTCAAGTCCTTAATCCAAGCTTCCAGTTTACGATGTGAGGATTCTTGTGATCCAGAGATTATAATGTTATAAAGTGATGAAATTAAGCCTCTTTTATAACAGTCTTTTATCATTTCCCTCTCTAAAACAGTTAGAGGGGGTATCATTAATGAGTTCTGTTGAGAGGTACTGATGAAATGTCTTATTTGTAAATATTTAAAGAAGTGCTTTCTAGGAATATCAAAGGACTGAGCTATTTCCTCAAAGGACATGAGCTGGTTGGAGGAGTACAAATCGGCAACTGTCCTCACCCCTTTGTCGCCCCAAACCCTAAACCCTGCATCAAGCCACCCCGGTTTAAAATTTGAGTTGCCCCAAATAGGGCTAAAACAAGACAAACTATTAGGGGTTCCTAGGTACTTCTTGGCTTCATGCCAAACGTTTATCATATTCAGTACTATTGGATTAACCGTGTTTTTCCTAAGATTTTTTTGTTCCGATGAGTAAAGGTATAGGCTTAAGGACAGGTCGGAAGAGACTGTAGATGTTTCCATGTCGACCCATTTATGCGTCCAATCAGGGATATGGGCAAAGATGACCATCTTTCAATAGAGTTAGAAATACTTTCAAAGAGGGGTTCGTAGTTCGCAGAGATAATATTCTTGAGTTTTGGTGAGATTTTTATGCCCAGATATGTGAAGCTTTCAGTTGGGTGAAAAGTGGTTGTACTGTAGCTGGGCTGTTGTCCATCCCTCTCGTTTAGCAACATTAGCTTTCTTTTGTAATTATTAATCTTGTACCCAGCTATCTTCCCAAATCTACTGATGATCTCTAACTGGGCAGGAATAGATTTACTAAGATGTTTTAAAAAAAGAAGGACATAATCTGCAAATAAAGACGTTTTATGTTCTACATGGCCTACAGTTATACCGGTTATGTCCATATGTTCTCTAACTGCTATTGCAAGGGTTCTATGGAGATTGCAAAGAGGGGGGGGGAGAGAGGTGAACCCTGCTGACATCCCCTGGATATGCGGAAAGGTTGGACACCATATTATTTGTCAGAACCTCAGCCACCAAGTTATTACAAAGAATCTTAACCCACTTGCAGAATCGTTCCCAAACCCAAACCTCGCCAGAAGGTCAAATAGATAGGGCCACTCCACCCTATCAAAGGCCTTCTCTGCAACAAGTGACAGTATGGCGGTGTCCCGTTGGCCTTGCTGGGTATGAAGGATGTTGAGAAGCCGTCTCACATTATGAAATCCCTGTCGGCGCTGGATGAAACCAGTTTGATCCTCTACTATTAGCTTAGGCAAAAGAACTTCCAATCTCCTTGCAATAACTTTGCACAATATTTTTGTGTCCGAATTAAGGAGGCTTATTGGACGCATGTTTTCACATTTTGTATTAGTTTTCCCGGCTTTGGTAGTAAAGTGATTAAAGCTCCTCTCATTGATTCAGGGAGGAGGCCCTCTTGGAACGCCTCCATCAACATATCCAGAAGGGGGGTCAGCAGTTTATCTTTACATTTCTTATATACGTCTATGGGGAGGCCATCTGGACCTGGCTTTTTCCCTGCCGTCATTGCATCAGTTGCTGCTGATATTTCAAGCATTGTTAGGTCTTTTTCTAGATCATTCTGATCAACCTCTGAGATCTGGGGTGTATTAAGATTGTCCAAGAACTGTGCCTGGAGCTCCTTACTGGGAAGGCACTCTGGGCTGTACAGCTTTTCATAATAATCTCTAAATGTTTCATTAATCTTGACTGGATCCACAATATTTCCCAATGGGCCTTCAATTATGGTAATGGTTCGCTCAGTTTGTCTTTGTTTGATCTGCCATGCCAGTAGACTTCCTGCCTTGTCCCCATGTTCATAATAGTTCTGTTTTAATTTTAATATCTTTGCAGCTGCTCTACTTGCTGAAAGTTCATTATAACGGGCCCTTAGTAGCACTAATTTATTATGTTCATCCGCGTTAACTGTACTTTCCTGATATATATCCTTTTCCAATTGATTAATCTGCTAGTCTAATTTCTGCATCTTTAGTCTAGATTGTTTGGCCTTTGAGCTACAAAATCCTATAATCTGGCCCCTAATTAAAGCTTTGAAGGCCTCCCATCTTACACATGCCGAGGTTTCAGATGTATTAGTCTCAAAATATATCCCTATTTGTTTACCTAAGAATTCTATGAATGGCGGGTCTTGGAGCCATCCTACTTGCAGACGCCATTTAGGAGGAACGGTAACAGTCTTGTCATTGGTGTATACCTGGGGTCGGGAACCTTTTTGACTAAGAGAGCCATGAAAGCAAAAAATTTGGAAATTTATTTCAGTGAGAGCCATATAATATATTTTAAAAGTGAATTCAACTAAATGTCAGTATAATAAGCCTCTGAATTTATTCTTTTAAATAATGTTGTTATAACACTCACCATTAATGCGACTTCTGGTGCTGCATGGATTTGCTGATGTCTTTGTAGTCAGGTTGGTACTTGGTGAGGTTAAGCTTCATGCAAGCTTTGAGGCTTTCATCCGTTAAACGTGATCGTAGGTTGGACTTGATGTTTTTAAGATGTGACAATGACTGCTCACATGCATACGTAGATCCAAACATGGTCAATACAGCAATACTCACACGCTGTTGTTGACTCATCCAAAGCCAGAGAAAAGAACGGCGCTGCATTTATGTCCTTCACTTGCGTTTCCTCCACTTTGTTTGCCATCACGATGGTACGATCATGAACAGTTCTTGCCGACAGAGGCATGTCTTGTATCCGTTTGATTATCTTGTCTTTGTTCGGAAGATCATCAAAAAGTTCATTGGCTACATCCAGCATAAAC